>APFE031237227.1:1248-25860 GCA_000404065.3 Pinus taeda | reverse complement strand
AATATTAAATTTATTAATTTAGTTTTGACCTGGACCCTGAGTTCAAATTAGCCGTTATATAGCCATTGGAGTCTCTGCTGAGTCAGTGGATTTATACATGCTAAGCCAGATATGTGTCTTCAACTTGTCCTAACGATGAACCACATTCGCTGGTTCGAAAGGCTTTGACAAAGGTCTTTTTGATGTGATTTAGGTCGAAACTCTTCTTATAAATATGATGGATCACAGAAGCCTTGAAAAATAAAACTTATATCAACCACATTTATTACTATTCTAATAATAGAAAACAACGTTCATAAGATCCATAGAACTCTCAATCAAAATGGAAAATCAGATAAACACCATGTTAGTTCATATGACCAATAGAACTCTAAACTAAAATCAAAATTTGGATATAAGTGCTTTCCAGTGAAAATTGGTATCCATATACCCGCCCCCGGCAACCCGGTAACATCAGCGACCATCTCCTACAACGAGAAAATCTGTGGCTTCTGGGGATTTGATCATGTCTTCAATCAATTCTGCCTTGATGGTATCAATCATCTGCCATTGCCGATCACTAAATTTCCATATACCCAATGAAAAATGGGGGACTATTGGGAGTTTTCCGAACATCCCTTTCCCTGACTCATCTCCCTTCAATCTCCCCACCCATATAAATCCCAAATTACCAGCTCCATCGCTAAAAGGGACCATAATGGGTAGTGCCCCTTCATTATTTTTTAAGTCTATAGTTCCACGGATGTTCAGAAACACCTTTCCGTCAACCTTCACATGGTGCCGGTTCCTATGTGGATAATCAAATAATTGGAAAGTGGATGAAATACAGGTAAAAATGTTGATACGACGAAATCAGTTGATACGACGATAACTCCGTAAAGGAGATGGAAAAAGAGTGGAGGAGAGAGGAACACCATGAAGAAAAATTGGTTGTACTGTCCAGACCGTTGTAGTGGACGAATATTGAGCAAGGTGGACGCAACTTTCACCTGCAGCCTCACAATTGCCGAACAAATAAAGCTCAAAATCACGTGTGACCCGATTGACCAGCATCTCCGCTGTTCCATCAACAATGAGAGACTCAAGCAATTTAGGATGGTCTTTAGTGTGTGGTAAAATCGTGGGCAAACTTATGACTTGAGATTTGACAGGATTAACAACAAATAAATTGAAGTCAGATCGGGCTACCAAAAATAAGCCGTCACAAGTAGTTTTCACGCCCAGTGTCTTCATGCCCAACTTTTCCCAATCGCAAGGCATGTTCAAGAGAAGCCAGCGTTTTGACGCAATGCTAAAAGCCCACATATCTAAGTTATTGTTATTAATCACAATGAACTTCTCAGTTTTTCCACTCAGAGACTGGAATTGTTGGGAAGCACAAACCGCAGCCCAATGATGGCTTATAGACCAAGAGGTTAAAACCTCAGTCACTGACATTTTTGAAAGAATGTTCGCCATTACTTCATCTGGAAAATGAATGAGTTCATCACCTTTTTCAACAAGGGCCTCACAATACTTGTCAGGGATCTAGAGCACAGCAACACCATCATGAATGCTAAAATATGGTGGCAATGGATCACTAATCTAGACAAGTTATGGGCCAAAATATGGACCGCTAAATATACCAACAATATGCCTCAAGCAGAGCTCATAAGATTCAAGCCTACAATAAGTGGGTCTCTTATTTGGAATGCAACCAAACAGCATCATCAGCTCATCCAGAAACACAGCTTTTGGGAAACACGGAATGGTCAAAGTGCTAGATTTTGGACTGATGCCTGGAATCAACTGCCCAAGCTCTCAAGTGTTCTCCCTTCTAGCATCATCTCGAACAGGCAGGAATAGCAGCATGCAACCGTCCATCAATTCCGGGAACTGGAAGCGGTAGATGGATTCAGGAAGTGGCGACCAAGCAATCAGATATCCAGTATCACAAGTCATCAGGAAGTGGCAGCTCTTGAAGATGAGTTAAAGAAAAGAAGCATTAGGCTTGAGAACAGCGAGGATATCCTCAAATGGGGTTACCTCCCAAAAGGGTCATACACCACCTCCGAAGCTTATAATCTTATAGGCAACTTCTCCACCAAGCCGGACCCTCTATGGGGACGAATATGGAGCTTCAAAGCCTGGCCCAAAATTTCCCACTTCCTCTGGATGGTAGGGCACAGAAAGATTCTCACCTGGGATAAGCTGAGGAGACGCAACTTCCACGGTCCTTCAATCTGCCACAACTGCTTCAAAAATGAGGAAACCTTACAACATCTTTTGGATACATACCCAATCGCCAATCAGATATGGGAGAAGGTTGGTTTCAGGTGCCAAAGAAAATGCAAAGGACCTGGCGATATCATAGACACCATCCGACAGTGGCAAAAAAACCCCTATGATTGTGCGATCCTCAACTACTTGTGGAATATAATCCCAGGTACAGTACTATGGAACATATGGAAGGAAAGGAACAGGCGCATATTCAAAAACCAGAACTCGTCCATTGAGGAAATTTGGAGCAGACTGCATGGTAATGTCAGAGAAACCATGCTTCTGAAATCATGGACAAAAGAAGATCTCCCCACCATAGACAGGGAGAAAAACATACTGGACAACTGGAAGCTGGAGCTTCCACAAGAGCAGGCCACTCACCAGAAAATGAAAGGTAATATCAAGGAAGTCAGAAATTGGACTGCCCCTCCTACCAACTCAACTTCGATGGAGCCTCTAAAGGCAACCTCGGACCAGCTGGATTTGGAGACATCATTCGCAACCACAATGGCATCCCCTTGCAGATCTACTTTGGCAACATAGGATGGGACACCAACAACTTTGCAGAGTTGGAGGGACTCTGGCAAGGGCTATTAGTTGCCAGGCGTCTCAATCTTCAACCATTGATAGTGGAGGGCGACTCTCAGATCATCATCAACATGGCTACCTGCATTCAAAATGGCTCTCAAGCCAGGAAAGTAGCTGACTACTGGAGACTCGAAGCTAGGCTAAACTTCATGGCTCATGAATTGAGCAATCACAGCGCCCTCTCCTTTCATCACTCCAGAAGAGAAGGTAATAAGATTGCTGATCTCCTAGCCAATATTGGGGTTGAAAGTCACCATCCTTTCCAAGCAAGAAACCTGGATCATCCCAAGCACTCAACAAACTCAGAAATGTGAGAATCTTCTCCAAAAAGACACTGAGTCCCCAGATGCGGGTGATGGCACGTCGACGGAGGGTAAGCCACATGCCCAACATGTGCCGCCCCGTGACAATGCGATGGAGTAATGGAAAACAGCCGCCAAGGTTTAGCCCCCCGCAGGCCTTGTCCAGAGCATTCAATGTTGATCAGCGGAAGCAGATGGAAGGGAAAATCGCAGTTAATGCGAGACTGCAAAGGAGGAATAAGGAAGGTTTTCATGATGCAGAGGGGCAGTTACAAGAGCATTGGAATGGTCAGGCTTAGGATACGCAGGCGCGGCGGATCAACGGGTGGATGGTCATTCTACCACCCTACCAAGCAGTCTTGGCTCCCCGTCGCAGTATTCCTGGAATTTCCCTCGGGTGGTCGCTGCTCATCGCAAGCACACAAGGTAAGGTGGATTCGAGGAGCGAATTTCATCCCTTCGGAAATTTTGACTCGAGGCAAATTGGTGTTGAGAAATGAAACTCCTCCCTCACGCCTGAGTGGGACTCGTCGAGCGACCCGCCCTGGGCATGGTCTTACAATTCTCCTTAGGGTCTCGGGGAATTCAAAGGAGCTTCTATGGCAAGATTACGGGAGAGGCAATCGAGCAGAAGGGGGTCCAGGTGAGGTTCTTCCTCTCGCACATCGGCAGCGGATGAGCACCACCACTGCTGCTGCTGCTACTGCTACAGGCGAGCGAGGGCTACACCACTTCAAGTTGGGCAACTTGTGGAGGTTGGCTGCTCAGATGAAGGGAAGCTAGGTCTGCCTGCATTCGGCTCCACTGTGTTCACCCTGGGCAGCTCAAGGGACAATGCAGGCATCAATGCCCATATATCAGTCCTCTTCACAAAAATTCCAGAAGGGAATGATGATGGAAAACCCCCAGGATTGGCGGAACCGCCTCCAGAAAGCACTGAGAGGGAGAACCCAGTTTTTCAGCCACCAACTGAAGCAGGTACCTCTGGGAAGGAGCCCCTGCTCGATCCCTCGCACCCCCAGGTGTCGGAGCCTCAAGGTAAGGCTAAGGACCCATGGACAGCAATGTGGGAAGGAATCCCCGAGGGCCACGGATGGTGCACCATCGTGGAGGAAAAGGAACCCTGCGACGAATGACATTCCGACGCAAGCTCCAGTGCAGGTCTCTCTCTCTTGGCTCGAGTTCTGGACTGAAGTTTCTGCGGGTATTTTGATTCTGGTCATCACTGTGTTGCACTTGCAGTCTTTTACTTTGTCTTGTCTATGTTGGTCTAGCTTACTCTCAGGTTTTAACACTGTCATGTTCATGTCGGATCAATGTAACTCCTTTGTCGGTCCACAGTCAGGTTTGGAAGGAGGCTCCTGCGTGGGCAATCATGTTCTTGTTTAACTCTATCCGGCAATATGCCAGGCTGTTTGTCAAAGTCATTCTGGTTTCAAACCATAGCAAGTTTTTGGAGGTTTTTTGAAAGTCTAGTAGATGCTGCCCCTGCATGGGAGCTTTCTGGTTTTAAGCTAAGATATCCATGGCGCTAATGCTAGCCATGGATGAACTATTTTACTGATTGTAAATTTCACCTGTACATAATATAATAGACTAGATAGTATTTACTGAGAAAAAAAATAACACATTAATTTCTAATATACAAAAATCACAAGATACACATATTACGGGAAATCATAAGATACACAGTAATTGCATGATATACATATTAGGACAAAAATTCCAAGGAACTTCTCCAATCCCATGGTTTACTAGTTATCTCACTTACATCACAACTATATTGTATTTCAGTTAACTGAACTTATGCTTTATATTTTATGTTAATATATTATTTTTAACTAAATTGTTACTTCATACTTCATGGAAGTAGACTGTTAAGCCAAAAAAGTGCATCTAACTTGAAAAACATAAATAAGCAATTGAATGTTAATAGAAGAAAAATAAAGAAAAAATTATATATATATATATATATATATATATTATATATATATATATTATATATAATATATATATATATATATATATATATAATATATATATATATTATATATATATGATTGGCAAACAAAACAAAACAGAAAACAAATCATAAAAATAAACTGTGCTCACCAATTTGATTTCTCTATATTTATCTTTTTTGTTGATGAATTCACAAACTTTAATCTCTGTATCTTTCTTATTGACAAATTTCTACAACTCTATTTCATAACATGTTTCACAACCCTTCATATGATGTTAAACAACTAATAGGTTTTACAACTCTTTGCAGAATGTCATATGACTAATGGATTGTGCAATTGCAACTCTACTTTTCTTATGCAACCAACTCAAAAAATAAAAAGAAGAGATAGATCAATGACTTCAAAATTACCCTCTTCAAAGGGGAAACCTCCTTTACATTACACAAATGGACAATCCTTGGATGATACAAATGAAAATACCCCCTTTCTATATATAGGAGTCTAAGGAGTCACAATATAATCAGAGCCTACATAACAATAATATTGTAAGGGCAAAAAGTAAAAATAGTGGGCTTCTATGGGGCACAATAATAACAATATGAGGACTACATGGGCACAACAATACGATAAGGGGGCTACACTAGTAGTATAGGGACCTAACATGCCCTTCTCCTTCAAAAAATGTTGTCCTCAATGCTTGAATAGTTATGGATTCTTCTGTATAAAATTATTCTCCTCCCATGCAGAATCTTCAACAATTAGGTTCTTTTCCTTGATGAGATACTTTGAAATTGATCGATTTCATAGTTGTTTGGTTCTTATTTCTGTGACTTCTTTAGGTTCCAATATGATTTTTCATTCCTCGTCAAGTGCTGACAATATTGTTTGAAATGGGAGCTTGTCACCTGTAACCTTATTTAAGCCTGAAACATGGAAGATAGGGTACACTCAAGAAGATGTAGAAAGCTCCAATTTGTATGCCATAGTGCTAATCTTTTGCAACACCTTATAAGGACCATATTACTTTGGTGATAATTTATTATCCTTCTTAGCTTCCTTCAAGGACATTTTTTTGTATGGTTGTAACCGTAACAATACCCAATCACCTACATCAAAACTTCTTTCTTTGTGTTGTTGATATGTTTGTTGTTTCATTCGATTTTGCGCCAAAGTGAGGTTATCTTTTAAGAGTTGGAGAACTGTTGTTGATGCTCAATGTGATCTCCCACTCCTTGAATCTTATAATGATTGTACATGACATTTTGGAAATCTTTAGAAATAGATGATGTAACACCCCCCTCACAGTTCTACCCAAAGTAACCATGCCAACCAGGATAAACATGACGAGATGTGTTACTACAATAAAATTCGACCTCCTATGTCACCTTAAGGACATGGAATTGATGGAACATCACATACAATCATCCAACATCATCAACATAACCCTTAGGAGACAATCAGTCACTCAGACAACCTATCCATGGGTCCCACTGCTATTTTGTAGCTCTTAGGCCATAGTCTCTCTCATGCTATGGGAAAGGGAGTAACCAACAACCCGAATTCACTCTCACAAGCCTTCCCACCAATGATTGTGGACCAGAATTTCCCGTTTTGTGCAAGTGACCCCGGGATTTAAGCCACTTTTCTAGCCTAGAAGATTGGCCTTTGCCCATAACTTTTTGTAACTTTCATAATTCATTAAAAACATAATAAAAATGTTGATAAATAAAAAAATCACCCTCAAGAGTAGGCTTGAGCATCCTCAACCAAGACTAACATTCTGTCAAACACTTAGCATCAACGCAACCTACAAATCTAGGATACAAGATAGAGCATAAATGACTAAAAAAACTTATGAAACATAACCATAAGGATAACCTCCCTCTTCATCGAACTACTACATCATCAATTAGGTATTGCATCCATTCATTTAACAATTACAAGTAAATACATGAAATAACCATGACATGAACCACTCATTCAACCATGCTTATAACTAGCATAAAACCATGTAAATATAAGAGATATGATAGCCATTAAATTCATATATAAATCAGTGAAAAATAAGAGAGATTAGATCTTATTAATCATAATTAAATCTAACCAGGTTTAGGACTTCCACGTACCACCTAACCATAGATATGGGTGAACCAAATATCTATTTCATCCAGTCAAACTCGTGCCATTTTTCGAGCACGAATGTGGGATCTCATAGAACAATAAATCCAAGAACAACCAAGGAAATCCAGAGGTTAAACCACCTCCACCCTCACCAAACCGTGATCACACCAAAACCAATACTCTAATCATAACTGAACAAAAATTAGAATGCCATCCAGAATCCATCACTATCCAAGAGGAATTTTCTGTCTCCTTATCTCCCAAGCTTTACCGTGATATAAACATGCATCACTAGGATCTAAATCGAGACTGCCCCCTCAGGCTTTACCATGTGTCTTGCCAAAACCAGTCAAGGGATTCCTAGGCCTTTGGGAAAGAACCTTCACACCACCTCTACCCTTTATTTTGAAATCCATTTGGAAAACCAAAGCTCAAAACCTGAAATAAACATCCCAACATACCATGGAATCCACAAAAAATCTAGGCTTGGCTAAAATCCATTATGATAACCCTACAAAACAATGTCATCGACAATAATAGAACCATACACCAACATGGAAAGCCATGCATGTCCAAACTATCTAGGAAATCACACATGCAAAAAGTTATTGACAAGTAGTCCTGCTGAGGTTTCTTGATCAGACTTTGTTAGAAAAAATTAGAAAAAATTTTAATTTTCGCGGAGGGAGAGAGTTATGACTTTCACGAAGCTACTTTCATGAGACTAGGTTCATGCACCGTGAAGGTGATTTCATGCAGCTACCTTCACGCATGACGAAGCTGATTTCCCAGACTTGGATTTCGTGCACCGCACAACTATTTCAGAGACTTATCTATAATATTTACTCACGGAAAAAATGAGGAAGTAGGTTTTGGAGCAACACAATAAAAAATTAGTATTGACTTCTAAAACATGAAATACATTTACATGAGACTGCCGCTCATTCACCAAGTAAAATAAAAGTTACAGTGATTTAAACTTACGTGAAATAACACACAGTAAAACAAAGTTACTGTTGTTTTCACGTGCCCACCAAAATTTGCTCCACCATTTTCTCCACAAAGACTTGTGCTCTTCTTCTTTTTTCCCTCTTATCCACTAACCTCTCTACTATGTCAAAATGAATTTGGCATTCCTATTTAACTCAATATACAAATTTTACATTTAATTCATGACAGAGAAAAATTATTAATATAATGTTGTTCTTGAGTGTGTTCAAAATCGCGCAGGTGTTTCTGGAGTGTGGGCAAAGGTTGATGAATGAATGCTTGCCCATATATGTTTACCAAAGTTACATAACTTCCTTAGATGCCTTTGTTGAGTTTATGAATGGTTCACGTCTGGCTTCATTCTTCTATCTTCAAGCATAGACACAACCTGCAAAAATGTGTTTGACAGGTATGGTTGTTTATTGCAGTGTTTGGGATTATTATGTCCAACACTCCCCCTTAATCACAACTACCTGCATTGACAATTCCCAAATAGTTTCTGAGATAAACAAAACATTCACCTTCCAATGGCTTTGTGAAAATATCAGCAAATTGTTCCTGTCATCTGCAGTGCTACAACACAATTTCATCATTGTTAATCAACTCTCTAATAAAATGATATTTAGCATCAATATGCTTGGTCCTTTTGTGGAAGACAGAATTCTTTGACAATGCAATTGTTGAGGTGTTGTTGCATAAAATAGTTTTCATGCCCTCTTGGTCATAATGAAGATCCCTCAACATCCTTCTCATCCAAACTTCCTGACATGCTACTACTATTGTTGTGACATATTTAACTTCTGTTGTTGACAGTGACACTAATGGCTGCTTCTTGGACACCCATGAAATGGCTTTGGAACCCAAATGAAAAACATATCATGATGTGCTCTTTCTGTCATTGACACTGCTTCCCCAATCACTGTTAATGTAAGCAACCAACCTAAAATCACTAGTTGCTATGTACAAAATGCCATATTGTTTTGTCCCATTGACATACCTCAGAATCCTTTTTGCTGCTTGCCAATGTGGCTCCTTGGGTGTCTCCATGAACCTTGACACCAAACTTACTGCATACATTATATCTTGCCTAGTGGCAGTCGAATACATTAGGCTGCCTATCATGTCTTTGTATAATGTCAGATTGACATTGCTGCTGCAATTTTCTTTGCTCAACCTCAAACCTATGACAGTTGGAGTTGGTGTGAACTTGCTTTTCTGCATTTTAAACCTCTCCAAAATTTTTGCGACATACTTTGCTTGAGAGATAAAATGCCATTTTTTGTTTGCTTCACTTCTATGCCCAAAAATATCTTAGCAATCCCAACTCATTCATTTCAAACTCACTATTCATGACTTGTTTGAAATCAGCGATGAGGAAATCATCACTGCCTATTAAGATCAGATCATCTACATATAAGATGACAATGAGAATCTTACCTTCGCTCTCTTTGATGTAGAGAGTAGGCTCACCGTCACATTTGTTGAAACCATTGTCCAACAAGTAAGAATCTATCCCACTATACCATCCACGCTTTGCTTGCTTCAACCCATAAAGATCTTTCTTCAACTGATATAATTTGTCTTCTTGGCCTTCAATCTCATAACCAGGTAATTGTGCAATATACACTTCCTCTTTCAGCACTCCATTCAAGAAGACTAAATTTATGTCCATCTGATACACTCTCCATTTATGCTTCATGGCAATCACCACAATTGCGCGCATTTTCTCCATCCATGCGACTGGCATGAACGTCTTTGCGTAATCTCCTCCATGCTACTGCTTGTATCCTTTGACAACTAGCCTTGCTTTGTACCTTTCAATCTTTCCCTCAATGTTGCTTTTGGTCATATAGACCCACTTTACCCCAATAACATGTTTTCCTTTCGGAAGGCTCACTAACTCCCATGTGTCATTCAATTCTATTACTTCTATTTCTTCCTCCATTGCCACAACCCATTTTTCCTCTTTGACAACATCTTTAGAGTGGACTGGGTCATCTACATGACAAAATAATGCAAATAAGGAATTCAAACCTGTGCTACTATCAACTTCATCTTTCTCATAAATTTCATTTAAATTTCTGAATTTTGGCCCTCTTGTGCTTGCTGATGGGCTTGATATGTCACTTGATGTCGTGCTTTGTTGTGTGCTTTGAGAAGAACTTGCTTCGCTGTGCAAAACTTTCCTATTATTTGTTGATGGTGTTTCCTGCTGCCTACTTTGTTGCACTTGAATAGGAGTAGAGAGAGTCACTGTTGAGAAATTACTTGATGTTGTCAATTCCTTTCTGTCCTCATGTGGTATGCATTCTTTGACATTGACTGTCTTTTCTAAGCTTCCATCCCATGCTTCCTCTTCTATGAACTGCACATCTCTGCTCATTATGACTTTCTTGGTTAATGGATTGTAGAGTTTGTATGCCTTGGATTCATCGCTGTATCCAAAAAACATACATTTCTCCCCCTTGTTGTCCAACTTCTTTCTTAACTCATCTGGGACATGTGCATAAGCCACACATCCAAAAACTCTCATGTGAGTGACATTTTGTTTTCTTCCACTCCATGCCTCCTCAGGAACAATGTTCTGGATGCTTTTGGTTGGAGATCTACTCAAGATATATGTTTCACAAGCGATAGCTTCAGCCAAATAATCATTTGGCAAATGCTTTGCCTTCAACATACTCCTTTCCATCTCCATAATTGTCATATTCTTCCTTTCTTCCACACCATTTTGTTGCGGTGTATATCTTGTTGTAAATTTCTTGTGAATTCCATGTTCCTTGCAAAATCGAAGGAAGTCATTTGAGATGTATTCCCCACCTCTATCATTCCTAAGGAATTTGATGTAATTTCAACTTTGCTTCTCAACAAGAGCCTTGTATTATCGAAAGCACTCAAACACTTCACTTTTCTATTTTAGGAGAAAGACCCATGTCTTCCTTGTGTAGTCATATATGAAGGTAAATACATAGTGGTTTCCTGCATTGGTCCACATAAGTCTGAGTGGACAATCTCCAAAGATGCCTTTGCCCTCACTAACTTTTATGCTGGAAATGTCTCTCTATGTTGCTTGCCCAAGATAAATCCTTCACATAGGCTTTCTAGTTTTTTTATGAGTGGTAAACCCTTCATCATGCCTTTCCTATGCAGCAGATTCAAACCTCCAAAGTTGAGATGTCCAAATATCAAGTGCCATAACCAATTTTCATCTTTTACCTCTGCTTGAAAGTTTACTTGTGTGACAGCTGCCCCTTTTCTTCCATTTTCTTGTGAGTTCCATAGATAGTTGTGCTTGCGCACCTTCTTTCTGTAAATATGATATTATTTTTATGGGAAACATTCTATTTTCTATCATTTGAACCTTTGCAATCAACTGTTTGCTTGGAGACCTATCCAAAATTGTGCACACATCATTTTTGAAGAAGACATTGTAGCCTTTCTACATGAGCTGTCCAATGCTCATGAGATTATGTTTCAAACCGAGGACAAAGTAAACATCAGAGATGTATTTCTTCTCCCCCTTCTTTGTTAGGATATTAAGTCTACCTTTTCCCATGACAGAGACTTTTCTATCAGTCCCTAATGTCACTTCAGATTTTACATTTTCATTTAGATTAGAAAACATTTCTATGTTTCCTGACATGTGGTTGCTACACCTGAATCTAGATACCATATATCACTGTGTTTTTCTTGTGCTACATTACAAGCTAAAAACATGCTATCATGGTTCTGATTTTCTCTTGTGAAATTTACACTTGGTTTTTTACTAATGCATATTGCATCCTTCTACATTCATTTGCATAATGACCATACCTCTTAAAATAATGACATTGAACTTGAGATTTATCATACCTCTCACCTTGTGCTTGATTTTGGCTTGGGCCTTGACTTGGATTTTGGTTGCCAGCTCTTCCATTTGAGCTTGAAAGGCTAGTTCTTCCCCCTCTATGTGGGCTTCTTCCTCTTCCTCTAGCATATGATCTTCCTTTGCCTCGACCTTGACCAAATGATACTTGATTCTTGAAGGCATGCTCTAATGAAGAGCTTGTTGCTCTATTCAGTCTATGTTCATAAGAAACCAGTGATGCATTAAGCTCATCCACTTAAAACTGTGAGACATCCTTTGTCTCTTCTCTGGGCACAACAATGGCTTCAAACCTTGCTGGCAACTTCTCAAAAATTTCTCAACTATTTTTCTTTCCTCAAGTGTCTCACCATGTGACCCGATTCAAGTCTATATTATCAGACTCTTTCATACAATTTGTTTCAAAATCTCTCCTCAACATTTTTAGCTTTGTTGTCTTGACTTTCGCCATGCCTTGGTAGGCTATCTAGAGGGTGTCCCATGCTTGCTTGGACTTCGTTGCTACTGCAACCCTTGGGAAAATATTTTCATGAACTGTTTGAAAGATATAAGATAGGGATTTTATATCCTTCTTCATATTGTCCCTTAAAACATCTTCCTGTTGTTCAGATAAGGCACTGTATGCCACTGCATCTGCTAGTTCTTGAAAACCATTCTCCACCAAATCCTAAATATCTTGAGAAGAAAAAAAGACCTTCACTGTAATATCCCAATAATTAGAAAGTTTTCCATCAAACTGAGGTATTTGAGAATTATTCAAACTTGTGCTTGATTTTGCCATTTCTAAACATAAAAGAAAAAAATTCTACCTATTGGTAAATATGCTAAAAAACAATGTGTGTTTGAAAACAATTTTCATTGTTAGTAAACACACTTGTTTTTACAATAATAGACTTTAACCCGCTCTGATACCATGTTAGAAAAATTTAGAAAAAATTTTAATTTTCATGGAGGGAGAGAGTTATGAGTTTCGCAAAGCTACTTTCGCGAGACTAGGTTCGCACGCCATGAAGTTGCTTTCGTAGACTTGGATTTCGTGCACTGTGCAGCTATTTTAGAGACTTATGTATATTATTTAATCACAGAAAAAATGAGGAAGTAAGTTTTGGAGCAACACAATAAAAACTTAGTATTGAAATCTAAAACATGAAATACATTTACATGATATTGTCACTCATTAACCAAGTAAAATAAAAGTTATAGTGATTTAAACTTACGCTGAATAGCACATAGTAAAACAGAGTAATTGTTGTTTTCACGCGCCCACCAAAATTTTCTCCACCATTTTCTCCATAGAGACTTGCACTCTTTTTATTTTTGCCCTCTTACTCACTAACCTCTCTACTACATCAAAATGAATTTTACATTCATATTTAACTCAACATACAATTTTTACATTTAATTCATGACATAGCAAAATAATTAATATGATCTTGTTGTTGAGTGTGTTCAGAATCGCGCAGGTGTTTCTAGAGTGTCGAAAAAGGTTCGTGAATAAATTCTTGCCCATATCTCTTTACCTTTAAATGCCTTTGTTGAGTTTTTGAATGGTTGACGTCTGGCTTCAATCCTTCTATCTTCAAGAAGAGACACAACCTGCAAAAATACGTATAACAGGTGTGGCTGCTGTTAGGCTGTTTATTGTGGTGGTTGGGATTATTATTTCCAACAAATTTTTCTTTCCTTCTTCCTTGCTTGCCTTCCTTTCCTTTGCCTTGCTCCAACTAGAGTGCTATAAGAAAATACTAAGTGACAAATCGAATGAGAGAGAGAGAGAGAATAATGAGAGAGCTCTAAACTTGAACTAGCAAAAGGTTACCAACTGAGCTTCAGAAGCCTTTTTATCAATGAGGCCTCTATTTTCTTCATTTTCCATTATTTTCCTTCATTTTCCTTCTCACATACAATCTGTGGCCTTTTACCTTACGTTTCTCCTAATTTCCTTTATTTTCATAAACAAATGTGCCAAAGTGTATTTTTTCCTTTTAATGCCTTTGCCTTAGGCTTTGCTAATTTTCCATAGCCAAAGCACACATCAAGTGATTCCCACTATAATATATTTTCCCAACATTTAGCTTGTAATACATGTCACTTACCCATGGTATTATTTTTCCCTTATTGATTTTTGTTACATGAGCTTTTCACCAGGGTTGTTACAGAACCCTCCCCTTGGGGAGCACCTTCCTTGGTGTTAAACCAAACCAAGAGCTAAAAACCACTAAAAAGAAAACATACTACCCATGGAGTTTTATAACTTAGCTCATTACAATATTTACAGTGAAAAACCTACTGAAAAGAAAAACAACATGACAACATAACAAGATAATAACCATATCGCTTATTGGATCTTTATAACTTATCTCATGGTGGTATATTTACATCCATATACATATACATATACAAATATCAAACATCAAAAAAACGTATTCCAAACATAAACCAACATCAAACCAAAACTTATTTGCCTCAACTGGAAAACAATGAAGGATATATGCCCCGCATCTGATTCTCCATCTCCAATGTAGCTTCTTCAGGCCCAAAGTGCTTCCACGACACTTTAACTTACTCTATGGCTTTTTTCCTGAGCATGAGATGTTTATGTTGCAATACGTATCAAGGCTCCAGATGGAACTCTATTTCTTACTCCACCTACAATACAAACCAATCAATAACATGATCAACATCCTTTATGTAATGTTTAAGTAATGAAATATGGAAAACATCATGGAGTTTCATTGTTGGAGGCAACGCAATTTTATATACCACTATTCTAATCCTCTCAAAGATCTCAAAAGGCCTGCAATATTGTGGTGCCAACTTGACACATGAACCAATCCTCAAAGATATTTTCTTGGGCTTGATGCACAAATACACATGCTCCCAAACTTGAAACTCTTTGAACACCCTGTGCTAATCTGCATAGCTCTTCTGCCTATACTTTGTTACCTTTAGATTCTTCTTTATAACTTGCATGTCTTGCTCCATATCTGCCAACAGGTCCGATCCAATAAGTACCATGTTTACTGGATCACTCCAACTAATGGGAGTGTTACGACTTCGTCCATACAATGCCTCGAAAGGACTCATCCTCAATGACTCCTGATAACCATTATTGTATACAAACTCCACCAATGGAATATACTCCTCCCATTTCCTTTATTGGTCCATCACATACATCCTCAACATATCCTCTAAGATCCTGCTGACCCTCTCAGTTTGACCAATTTTTTTTTTGATGATAAGTTGTAATGAAGGCCAACTTTGTACCCTTTTTCATCCTCGTCTGACACAATATTCTTTGGAACACCATGTAGTCTCACTATCCATTTGATGAACACATGTGCTACGTCACTGGATGAATATGTAGTCTTCGCTGGAATGAAGTGAGCTACCTTGCTCAACCAGTCAACAACAACCATAATATAAGCATGCCACCTCACTGTACTTGGAAGACCTGTGATGAAATCCATGGAAATGACCACCCATTTCCATTGAAGAATCACAATAGGTTGTAGTAGACCACCTGGATTCTTGCATTCCAACTTTACCTACTGATAGTCTAAACATCTGGCCACGAACTTAGCCACTTCCTTCTTCAGATTCGTCTAATAGTAGAACTTCTTCACTATTGTCAATGTCTTATGATATCCTGGATGACCCAAATATGTGATCTAGGTGGATATTGGTGGCCACCCAACTATTCCACATGGACCCCCACCATTGCTTCTTTTAGTTTTTCAGTTTTCTTAATTGTAGCATAGTTTACTATTTCTGACAGCTTTTCGGGTCCTCAACTTCTAGAGCCATTTTGAGGCCCTAAATGACGTTTTGTTTACTATATGGATTCAATTTATTTCATTTAAATTGCATTTTAATTTTTATTCCTCATAGAGATCTTTCCAATGAGGTATCATGTGCGTCAAATGGAGATAATATGACCAAGTTACGACCCCAAGGAGTTGGTTGCCCAACTAACCCCAACAAGGCCCATAAACTCTTGGTGTTGCATCTCCTCAGGATAGGGTTTTAGTTGTTTAGGGGTTTCTCTTATTGTTCAATAATAAAAAGGCCCTTGAGCCTCATTGTAACTCAATTTAGAGTGGTCTTCTCTTTCTCTATTTTTCTTTGCATGTCCCCAATGAGGTCAGAATATAAGGAGTTAGGGCTCGAACTGGTCGAACCTTTACAATACCAGCCTCAGAAATCCCAATGGCCTCCCATAGGGGAAGAAAATAAAGATGAGGAATTAGGAGATCCTATCAAAATATTGCTAAAGAAGGCCCTCGAGAAATAAGGGAACGCGATGATGGATATATTTTCCCAGATCCTTCAACGATTGCCACCAGCAATGTATCCACATCCAATAGCCACTGTAGAGGCTCCACACCTTTTAAGGTACAAGTCAAATTTGGCATTCCCATATTTTGGGGAAAAATAGATGTAGATGCAATAGATAAATGGTTGAATCTACTAGAAGGATATTTTTTTGTTCATGTTTTTTCCAATCGAGGAAATATTACTTTTTCTCTTCTCAAACCGCCCCCACATCAAGGACTAGTGGAAAACCTATTGTGAGCATAAGGATGAAAGTACAACCTCATTTTTTCAGTCTCTTGCACTTAGAATTCATTCTCGGATGCGATCAAGGAGTAGTACTACGCTGTCGGGAGCTATGAGGATAAATACATAAATTGGACCATGTTGCGACAGGGAAGGGACCAAGATATGTCAAATTTTACCAATGTTTTCCATACCCTTCGCAGGAAGTTGGATATCAAGTATTCTGAGAAACATTTGGTAATCAAGTACTGCAGCTGCCTACATAGATACATCCAGGACGCGATGGAGTTCCTGAACATCTCCTCGCTCGGTACGATGTACCAATACACTATCAAGATCAAGTAGAAGCTTAAACAGAAGAAGTGAGACTTTGGATTTGTGAATCCGAAGCAAGGGAAAGGAGCCCCCAAATCACAGAACAAAGGACAAATCAAAGGTGGGATGACCTAGGACAACTTGCCAAGGCCACAAGCAAAGGAAAACACTATGAGGCCAAAGAAGGACACAGAAAGTGGTGTCAAGAACATAAGAGCTCCACCCAAATCAGAAGAGAGTGTTAGATCAAGCAGTCACTGGTGTCTGAATTGAAGGCTTCAGAATCATATGCATGTTCCAACTCTGAGTTAGAACCCGACAAGGGGAATGGTAAAGGGAAGAATATTATTGATGCAGAGCCCAACACCAAAGTCGCCACAACAAAGATCCAGAAGGAGGAACTCGAAGATCCAGAGGAGGAGGAGCATCTCTTCCACTCCTAGATGTGGGTAAAGGGTTCCCTGCTACAGTTCATGGTCGACAACGGAAGCCAAAAGAACCGCATTGCAGCAGAGGTCATGAAGTGGTTGGGCTTACATACCACATCACACCCATAACCATACACCATTACATGTCTTCACTAAGGACAAAATCTGTGCATGAGCCAACAATGTCGCCTTCCATACAACATCAAGCCATTCACGGATGAGGTATTATGTGACATTGCTCCCCTTGATGTTTCTGATATATTATTAAGCTAACCATACTTATGGAAGTGACATGTTGTGTATGAGTCAAGGACTCAAGTTGTTATTGTTACATTGGGAAATAAGATGTACAAGATACCAGAGGTAGAACTGCCTACTGCCATCTCTTTGGTTACTGCAAAACAATGTAGTAAGCTCATTTCAAAAACACAGAAATTTGTTTTCCAAATGACACACCCTCAAGGAAAGAAGAATACAGTGGCCATGACCTCCAGACATGGCCTCTCCATATGAAAATAAAATATGGACAAGCTTGTGGAGGAGTATGAGGATATATTCACCTCCCCTACAGGGGTGCCTTTGCACTGTCAGGTCAAGCAATCCATCCATCTAACCCCAAATGCATCATTACGCAATGGACCAATATATCAGAGCCTTTTCAAATTGTTGGTTATGCCTTTCGGGTTGACGAATGCTCCTCCAAACTTCATGAGGCTTATGGATGACATCTTGCGACCATTCACCAACTCATTTGTAGTGGTATATTTGGATGACATCTTGATCTTCAACTAGAGTTAGGAAGAACACCTCCACCACATTTGATAGGTTCTCCGAACACTATGGCAACAAAAGTTGTGTGCCAATTTGGAGAAATACACTTTTGGCATGACCCAGGTTCAGTATCTAGGTACGTTATTGATGAATAGGGGGTGCATGTGGATCCAGCCAAGATCTAAGTCATTCAGGATTGGCCAACCCCAATCACTCTGACGAAGCTCTGCAACTTTCTGGATCTTGCCAATTTCTATCGCAAGTTCATGTTGGGGGTTCTCTCATATAACTTGGCCCTTGAGTCAAGTCACCAAAGGAGGAGTGAAATAAAAATTCTTTTGGTATGAATCTCAACAGAAGGCATTCGTAAAGTTGAAACATCGCCTATTCTCTGCATGAGTGCTCACATTACTAGACTTGCAACAACCATTTCGGATCGTGACAGATGCCTCTGACTATGCTATTGGGATAGTCCTTACTCAATAGGGGCATCCAATGGCATTTCATAGTGAGACACTTTCAGACACAGTCTACAAGTATCCCACTTATGAAAAGGAGATGTATTCCATTATGTAGGCCTACCAATAATGGAAGCATTACATTTTGGGGAAAGAAACGGTCATCCACATAGACCATCGACGCCTCCATTTCATACAGACATAAGGGAAGTTGCAGAATGATCACCATCAGAAGTGGTCCATATACTTGCAACAGTTCCATTTGAATATCGAGTATAAGAAGGGTAGCACAAATAATGCTGTCGACTGCGTCAGCCGACCACTGATCATGGTATTAACCACCATACTCAACTCTTGTGGGCATGAGACTTTTGATTATCCACTTCTCTACAAACCCAACACAGAAATTGGCCACACATACCATATGAAATGAAAGAAAAACCAATAACTCTTAACCTCTAGATATGAAAGAAAATAAAAAAAATCACTCGTAACCTATCACACAAGAAAAGATATGAAATAAATAAATCTTCATCTATGAAAAACAATCAATCTCAATCTATGAAAAACAATCAATCTCAATCTATGAAAAACAATAAATCTCACACATTATAGATGGCCATTCCAAAAGCATGAGGGATGGAAATTTGAGAGGCTCAAAACACAAGCATAACCAAATCAAAGTGAACATCACTCATGAGCATCACGCGAAATCCAAATTCTATATTGAAAACAAGAGATTTCCCCAACTTCTTACATCCAAAATGATAGGAGAAAACTTCCCCTATTTATACAAAAAGATGAGAAGTTATCTCATTAATGAGACTCCATGAATCTCTCCCTATATCTATAGAGTTACAATCAAAATAGGAAATGATAAGACACATGTCTTCTTAGATTTTCAATGAAAATAGGAAATGAGACACATATTCTAATGATCCCACGATCTTCTCCACTCAAATTCGAATTTGGTTTTGGGAGGCCACATAAGGGTCTTTTAGAAGCTTTCTTTTGACCTACACATGTCAATAATCTCATCCCACTTATTAGGTATAAGTATATTCACATTATTTTCTAATTTTTAACCATAAATTCATTTAAAAATGCTAAGAATGAATAAATTTTGGAAAAACATAAATGTGACCCAATAATTAAATGGTAAGGTAAATGTAATGAAATGGAGGTAAATGTAATGAAATAGAGGTGGAGTGAAAGTGACAATATGGAAATATAAGTGAAAATGTAATGGAAGTGAATGACAATTTCAAGGCCCAACATACCCCCCAACTAAAGCTATTGCATGTCCTCATGCAATCTATTATGTTATTTCTTTTTATCCTTAAGCTTTGGCTTAAGATTACATGATATCATTTGATAATTTCATACTTCTGCAAAATCTTTTAGTCGAATTGCAACATGGTTGGTTCTTGTGTTACAACCATATTTTGTTGTTGCATTCATTTCTGATATTTGAACTTTACACAATGATAATTTTTTCATTGTTGCAAAGTATATCTTTATTGGATTGCATCATAGTTGGTTCTTGTGTGACAACCATGATTTTGTTTGTATCCAATAATATTTCTAGTACTTTTGACAAGCCTTCATATCCTCATAATAATAATGTAATAGTTAATATCTTTTGAAAGTATATGGGCTTTTGAATGTGATATGAATATGGTAAAATACGCATATGAATGTATCCCCCCAACTGATGATATTGGTAATTTCCAAACAAGCCACATTTATTTTTCCCAACAAGAATCTCTTTGTAAGGATATGCGAAATCGATTTGACCTTTCAATTTGCTGCAAGGATCTCTTGAAGAATTGATGAATATTGTGGCATAACCACTTTTTGATACCATTCCTCAATGTACTCTTTGGGCTGCATTCTAGACCCTTTGTCCACAAATGGTTAGTAAAAAAAAAAAAAAAAATACACTCTAAACTAAAAGATAGTTCCTATGCACACTTCCCTAGCAACGACGCCAAAATATTGAGGCAAATTAATTACCTATCATTTAATTGTCAAACCAGGGGTTTTGTAAAACTTGCAAAGCATGCGTGCACTATATATGCTAGAAATTAACTTCCAATTTAGATCAATCTAACTACTAAACCAAATAACGACAAACCAAATTCACCTATTCTAATTCAACAATCAATTCAAAGTAAATTATAGTATAGTGTTTGGAATTGAAATCTCAATCTATCACACTTACAAGAAATGAAATCTTAATCTACCACACTTGCAGGAATTGAAGTCTTAATCTACCACACTTGCGGGAATTGAAAAGCACACCACTCTTTCAAAAATGAAATTGCATGAAATGAAATCTACTCTAAGGGATCATTTGTGCATTATTTAATAAGGATCCTATGAAATGAATAATCAAAACCACATGATATGAAATGAAAGCAAAAACAATAAATATTAACCTCTAGATATGAAAGAAGATAAAAACAATCACTCTTAACCTCTCACAGAGGAAAAGATATGAAAGAAATAAATCCTAATCTATGAAAAACAATAAATCTCAATCTATGAGGGAGGGAAAGTGGGGAGGCTCCAAATACAAACATAACCAAATCAAAGTGAACATCGCTCATGAGCATCGTGCCAAATCCAAATTCTATATGCAAAACAAGAGCATTTCCCCTACTTTTTACATCTAAAATGATAGGAGAAAACTTACACTATTTATAGAAAAAGATGAGAAGTTATCTCATTAATGAGAGTCCACGAATCTCTCCCTATATATATAGAGTTACAATCAAAATAGAAAATGATAAGGCACATGTCTTCTTAGAGTTTCAATACAAATAAGAAATCAGACACATATCCTCATGATCCCATGATCTTCTCTACTCAAATTCGAATTTGGTTTTGGGAGGCCACATAAGGGTTTTTTAGAAACTACCTTTTGACCTACACATGTCAACAATCTCATACCACTTGTTAGGTATAAGAATATGCACATTATTTTCTAGTTTTTAACCATAAATTCATTTAAAAATGTTAAGAATTAATAAAATTTGGAAAAACATAAATGTGACCCAATAATGATAATGGTAAGGTAAATGTAATGAAATGGAGGTAAATGTAATGAAATAGAGGTGGAGTGAAAGTGACAATATGGAAATATAAGTGAAAATGTAATGGAAGTGAATGACAATTTCAAGACTCAACAAGGGTCAACATGTTCCAGATTTTCACCTCCAAGATGCTCTCTTATGCCACCTGGGAAACCTTTGTGTTCCTTCAAGTGAGTGTGCGAAGATTATTTGGGAAGCGCACTACAGTCGGGCCGATGGGCATTTTAGGGTCGAGAAAATGGTGGCAGTACTGCAGAAGTATTTCTATTGGTGATGAGCCTAGGTATTGCAACAAGAATGCTACAACTCCCAGGGCTACTAGCTTTACTTATCAACCTAAGGTTTGTACAAACTTAGAGGTGACAATGCTATATGCACAAGTAAAAGTGAAGGTACTACTTGTTGTCACTGCTCATCAAGCAAGAGAACCCAGGGGCTCTAAGCCATACTTCTATACGGTCAGAAAAAGCTTAACTCTTTGATGGAAGTGTAGAAATTCTCACTGTAGATTAAACTGATTATGCAATGTACTAAAGAAAAATACTTAATCTACTTCTACTATCAAAATTGTGGAAGCTTAATCGATTTTGAGCAAGATCAAATAGAACACATATAATAGAGAAGAAGAATCAATCACACATGGAACATAGAAGAGTACTCTGGGGAAAGCCTCAGCTAAAAACCCCGCTATCGGTATTATCATAAAGGGTGGAAATACATCAGAATAATACAAAGCCTTAGCTCTCACAGCTAACCAGCTCTTAGCACAATCCTCCTGGATGCTCATAGGAAATCATGGCTTCTCACAAACCTTCTCCTCCTCCCTCCAAGCCTCCTATTTCCTTGCAATGTTTCTCTTGGTTGATCCAACTGTAACCAGTGTGGTTCTCACCTCGCACATTGCTCTGACCTCTATAGAAATTGTGTAATCCTCAAGGAACCTTGTTCCTTCTGCATGGATGAGTTTCCTTTATAGGAAAAGTCCTCCAATTGATAGTACAATGTTACTATCTTTAATCTCAATTGGGCCTTTGTCTGAACTTACATACATGAGTTATTTATGAGAGAATATTTAGTTATCTAGAGTACACTAGTTGCATGCATGCATGCATTAACTGAATGAACTCACAATTAGTTCCACAAACTGTTTGCAACTAATCTAATTGGAATTAACCCAATTAACTGAGCTAACTAATTAAAAGTCAAAGACAACTCATCTTTATCTCCTTAATTAAGGGATAGCTTCCTCAATCAAAGGGATAATTGTTGCATGCCTTCACAAAGACTTCATGCTTGAATTTATTCAACTAATTAACTCAAGAAGAATTAATTATTTATTTTTCAAACATCTGCTAAGACTAAATTTTAATTTTAATTCTCAATTTTAATTCAAGGACAAATTAAAATTGGAATATATCCTGAAATGTTATCTATAGTAGTTTTATTTTTAGCATTTCTATTTTCAACATTTATTGTTTTTATTTTCAACACTCCTCAACAAGAAATGAATTCAAATTGATCCTGATCCTGAACCTTTGGAATGTTCTCCACGCAACACTTCTCTCAAGTGTTGTTGCTCCAACAACTCTAGAAATAAAAAATATCCAACCTGAATCAAAATGATGCCTCTGTCATCAAAGTCTCTGACTATTATTGCCTCTGTCGACTGAAAAATCTGCACCACTTTGCTCTTCAGTATCTGACTATTCTAGCCTCTGTCACTTTGATCTCTGACTGAATCAATCACATTGATTCCTCCTACTGCATCCATGTTGTTGTTGGTCCTAACTCCCAGCACTGCATCCACATTGCACCTCCTCTCATCATGTTGCATCTTGTTGCCCACTACTGCACTACAACTCAGTTACTGAGAAGTAAGTAATTGATCTCCCAACTAACCTCCATGTTGGGCGAGAAACACCCTCTGATGTTGAAGCTCCCTCTACCACTCCATCTACATCTGTCACTACCCACTCAGCCAGTGTTGCTACTCCTCATCGAGGCTCCCATAGCAAGGTCTAATCAAAGAGGTTGGGTACCTCAAGGATCCTGCCCCTATTTCAGCCTTCATGGGACTATCACTTCACATTGCCCCACCGCACACCTGCAGGTATGGCTGCATGTGATCCCCCTACTAACTTGGCTCAAAATTGCCCCGTATTGGAGGTCTCTACATGAGTGGATGCCTTCACTCAGTCTCCTCTCAGCATCGCCAATTGTGGCTCCTCCACAATTGTCTAAAACTTCTTCTAGGGCTGCATGTTGAGAGGTAATGTACTCTCCTTATCAACCACCAAGTCTCTAACATTGGCCTTGCTCCTCAAGGATTTGCATGCATCTTGAACCTCAAGAGCATACAAGTTTTGTACCCGTGAACCGATCTATTTCACCTTTCCTCTGGTGATGTGTCTAAGGAAAATCTTTCCCTTACTGAAGACAACATCATAGCCTTTGTCCTTCAACATCGCAATCGATACCAAGTTCTTCTTCAGTCCAGCCACATACTTCACATCTGTCAAGGTGATATAAGCTCCATGCTCCCTCTGAAAAGTGACCGTGCCTATTATGAAACCAGGTCAAGAAAAGATAGAAAAGATAGATCAACACCTTAGAATTTAGCCTCTTTGAGGGGGCAACCTCCTTTATATTACATAAATGAACAATTCTTGGATGATTCAAATCATAAAACCTCCTTTCTATATATAGGAGTCTAAGGAGTCACAATATAACCCAGCCGACCTAAAAATAATAATATAGAGCCACAAAATAACAATAAAGGGGTTCTATGGGGCACAATAATAACAATATGTGGAGAACAGGGGCACAACAATATTAATAAGGGGTACAACTACAATAGTAAATGGGTAATCACTAGTATTATAGGGACCCAACA
>APFE031237221.1:72000-92008 GCA_000404065.3 Pinus taeda | reverse complement strand
TGTTCAGGCTCTCAAAATGATGGAAATTAAGAGGCTCGCAGGTGAATGGTTCAAAAGGTGCGGACCCACAGGTTCGCTATCTAGGAGGTGTGGTCATACCCGCAGGTTACCCGTTTAGAAGATGCGGAGCCCCAGTTCACTCACTTCAAGGCAGTGAAGTGCACTCACGTGGGGTTTCTTATGTTTGGCCCGTGGTATTTAGCCCGCCATTTCTGATGCTATGGTCTTGGCCCGTGGTATAGGATCTATTTTAGCCCCGGTTTGGATCCCTTGTATTGGTTATTGATGGTTTTGTTCCATGGTGTGAATAAGGGCTTGACTATAAATAGGGAAGGAGATCACTTGGCTAAGGTATCTTTTCAATTGAATATCTTAAGATCTGAAATATTGGGTTGTCAATGTAAAATGCTTGATCTAAATAAAAGTAAATTTGAAGTTAAATCTATGAAGTCGTGATCTCTCAGGCGTATAATCAGATCTGTGGATCTGACTGACTGTGGCACATTGGAGGACTGTAAATTTGGCCCTAATCAGAAGTATGCAGGCGATCCATAGGTGCAGTGCATGGGTACGCAGCTCAGTAAAAGGCTCAGTGCGGGAGTACGCTGCGAAACCAAAGGTGCAGTGCAGGGTACGCAGCGCAGGAGAGGGTACAGTGCGGGGCACATGCAGTATAGAAAAGGCCGAAGTGCGAGGTACGCAGGCGAGAAGAAGGCACAGTGCGTGTGTACACAGTATGTCAAAAGAAAAGGTGCAGATCTGAAGAAAAATACGCAGAGCAGAAGAACAACCAGTGTGGATCTGTGCAGTTCAGTCTCAGAAGAGCTGCGGATATACGCAGGCCCCTATTGGTGAAGTTGTGGTCTTATCTTGAAACTATTATTGATTGTCCTTTATCTATTGTAGCATAGTTCTGGGTTTATATTTCTGGTACTTCTTCCCTGTTTATAGCATTCTGAAGAGTTGGGTGATTCATTGGTTCATTGTATAAGGAGATTGGGCGATTTTCATGTACTTGATGATTATTTGATGTTCATAGATCCAGTTTGAAAATTTATGAAACGTGGTCCTTAAAGAAGTAAAAGAGAAAAAGGGGGTTGTAGCTCCCTTCTAGCAGAGACTGGAAAACGAGAGAGAGTTGTAGCCCTCTGCAAGTTGTAGCCTGCGTACTGGTAAAGGATTGCACCAGTACAAAATCATTATAAAAGAAGTTTCTAATTGAAAGAAGATAGAGACATATTGCAGCAGGTGGTTTTCACCCACATTGGGTTTCCACCTTATATCTAATGTTCTTTGGTGTGACTATCTGCTTTTCTTGTTTCATGCTCATTATTATATACAAGTTAATGATCAATAAATTAATGAAGGCATATTGAAAAGAATTTTATATTACTGATTCACCCAAACCCCCTCCCCCTCAGTATTATTTCCAACATAAATTCCTTGAACATCACAATGACTACGCACAATAAAATTGCAAGTGCATTCTTCAGTTCAAAAAGCATTACAATGTACTAAAAAAAATCCCACTTAGTCGCGAAGGTCATCTTGCTCCTATCCTCTGGAGCGATTTTGATATGATGGTACCCAAAGAACCCATCAGTGAAGGAATATTCTTCTTGGCCACCTACGTTGTCAAACACTTCATCAGTGAACGGAGTCACGCAAAGGATCATGTACACAAGCGTCATTCAACTTCCTGAGATCTACGCATATCCTTATTTCATCCTTCTGCTTCTTTTCCTGTACCACCATTGGGCTTACCCAATTAGATTCTTCTACGGGCTGATTGATACATGTTGCAAGCATCTTGTCTAGTTTTTAGCAGACTTTCTCCTTTACTTCAATTTGAGATGGTAAGGCCTTTGCTTAACTGGTTTTGCGTCGGGCTTCAATGTGATCTTCATAACACCCAGGTCTCCTATTATCCCTTTTAGATCCGTAAACTTGGTAGGGAACAAATCTTGGTATTCACGGAGAAATTCAATGACCTTATCCACCGTCGCATCATCCCAATAATATCCAATCTTCGCAAATTTTGGCTCTACCTTCGTACACTTATTTACCTATTTCATTTTCAGTGGCGCAGTTATATCAGGATTCTCATTCTGTGGTCTTTCAACCTCGTGGTGACCTTATGTTTCAGGGATGTTAATATTTCAGAGATCCTCATCTTCTTCTTTAGCAGTCACGTTATAGTATTCCAATGCACGTCTCAACTGAGTAGTCCAATCAGGTTGAATCAGGTCCAAAGGATCTTGCAGTATCCTAAATATTGTTACTTTCACTTCTTGTAGTGCTTCGTCAATACATTCAAACCCATCTTTAAAGTTGATGCCATTATGAATCCTTCGCGCAAAATATCCCATTCACCTGTACCATGGCAGAGCTCTGTTTGCAAGTACCAGTTCATCGGGATGACGACCAAGGTGTGACAGAACAACTGTACCCACTCAGGTTGGGGCTTCGCTCCATAAGCCTTGGCCCATTTGGCTAAGTGTGTGCCTGGATCATCCTTCCCATCATACTTGTCTGTCATTCGTAGCTTCGACTTCCTAAGACATGTTCTTATCATCCTCCTACATTCATGCTAATCATCAAAGCTACCCTTGTGCATACCCCACCATCATGCGGGCATAGTGCGCAGTGCCTAGTCCAAAGCTTGGAAGCGTTGATTTTCTGGTACCTCCCTCTCAAATGCATCCAAAAATACATCTACATCATTCAGGCCATCATAAGTGAGCATATTTCTTACCTTCTAACGACACATAACGCAATGACAGGGCCATCATTTTACAACTTAGCGTGGTTACTTCATGTAACCGATTTTTCCAGCACTCTAATTCTTCATTAGAGTTTGGGGTGCAAAAACTCTCGCGATCCCATGTAATTCATCCATCTGCTCTTGGATTCACCCAATATTGGTATCGCGCTGCTATCTTATATATACATTTCAAATCATCATCGCTCTGATAATCGTGGAATGGTTCAGTATAGCGTGATCCTTCAGCAAGATCTAGGGGTACTATTACATGGAGCGATTTCTTCTCAAATATCATCTTTTAGTTCTTTAGGTTGATTACCCCATTCATATCAGTAGCCCAATCGATGCCAAGGAGTGCAGGGTAGGGGTTGTTGTCATCTACAATTTCTATTACTTTGAAGTCAGCCAACACACTCACACCTTCAATATCTACAGTCACCCCTTATAGCCACCCCATGGGGATGATCTTTTGTTGATTTTCGATCCTTAATTGAATCGGAGACCACTGCAGCACGGTTCTTCCCATCCGCTCCCAAGTCTGCTTTGGTAGGACATTTGCATCTGACCCCAGATCCAAAATAACCTGATCCATTTCATATTCTCCTATTTGCGTGGTCAGCCTCATCTCTTGTCCTGTCCTTTTTTTATGCTTACCAATCTTTCATACCATGCAGGGTTCACCTGGAGTGTTTTTGGCACATCTATTTATAAGCCCCTGTAACCTCTTCACAGCCTTTCTATTGTGCAACAACTTCATGCAAGTCTCTAGAAAGGTCGTAATCATAGAAGGGTCCATCTTTTGTTCCGGCTTATCCTTGCTCCCTAAGGTGGAGGCCTCAACAAAGCTCTTCTTTGCTTCCATGAACGTTTCACGTGCACGCTCCAAATCAAATTCAACCTCCCTCTCCAGAGCTTTGCAAACCCATGCGTTGTCTTCGAGTTGTTTACCCTTATCATCTCCTATTGTAATTCCACTTCAGAGCATTATATTCACATTCATATCCTCTTCACAAGGCTTAGACATCATTATCTGCAGGTTTTGAGTCAGCTGAGGTGGTAGCGCCCTTTTGTCGCACATCCTCACTATCAACATAGGACAGTCCTCCTTTTCATGATCAAATTGAGTGTAATATTTTCATGATGGATGCTTTGGGTTAGTGCAATCATGGGCGTAGTGTCCTATTCCTCCACAATTGTAGTAGATTAGCTATCCCCGACCTCTGCTAGGTCCTCCTCTGCCTCAGCCTCGTCCACACACCTGAAAGCCTGTTCATACCATCCCCACGCTCTGGTCAAGGGGTCGTGTTTCTGTCTGAACCCTATAGGTGGGTGTTCTATCCATCATCAATTCATAGATTTTGCATTTGTGCTCATCATGCCCTACTGACCCACAAAAGTTGTAGAACAATTGTTGTGGTGTTTGTACAAACTTCTACAACAAATGAAAATTATCCATCGTATGTTTTCTTGCTACCTGAAATACAACACACCACAACGCAGGCCCCACGCTTAGTCCTACTTGAGCTTCCAGCCTCAAAGGCATCGTTCCCCCTCCTACAATGTAGTTTGCAAATACTAGGCAATGGTCTTTGTCATGCCCCTAACCCTTGCATTTCAGGCACCATACCTCTTCGCGCACCTCCCACCGAACTATTTTGTCCTGCTTCAAACATTGCATTTCAAGGCAAAGATTTTGCAACTGTGCATGGATTTGCTGAACCTCGAGATTCAAATTGTGCATCTGTGTTTCATGCAGTCTCATTCCAATCTCCAAGGCCTTTTCCTTAGTCATTATCTTATGTTGCGACAACGAAATCCTTAGGTGTGGCAGGAGTGAAGCCACGAACCATTCATAGTGTTGTCCATCTGTTAAGTTCATATTAGCTTCGCAGATTTTACACTTCAAATTATGATCTAATTGCCAAGGTGTCTCACCTGGTTTCATCGTGATTTCCTTGAACCCCACAATTGATTATACCTTTATTTAGGCCTACTGTATTCTTCATTCAGTGCGGTCTGGATGTCCGCCACCCCAGCATTTGGGTTATCATTAGATTACTTGATGTACCAAGTTAGCGCATGATCCTGCAAAGCACTAACCAATGTTTCCTTCTTCATGTGATCATCCATGATGCCTTGAGCTTCCCATACAACTTTCATGACAAACCAGAACTGGTGCAGGTCCTCATTTTCCAAGCCTTTAAACAAAGGCAACTTCACTAGATTTGCCATGTTGAACTCCACTGGAGGCGGTGGTGGTATGAGTGAAGTCGTAAGTGATGGTGGTGAAATTGGAGGTGGTGTGGGTGGAGGTGGCAATCGTAGGAATCCTTGTCTTATTAACTGAATAACACTTTGCCGAGAAGCCTACGCTCCTCCCTCTTCGTCACCCAATGGAGGTGAAATCAATGGACTATATTCATGGCCATTTCTTCCTTCATTCCTATAAGTCTTTCCACTTCGCTTAGTTCTAAACATCAAGGTAGCTGCATAACCTGTTTTCCTCACAATGACATCTTAATCCAGGTATTCAAATACTTCAAGTACTTACCTCGCAGACCTTTAAAAAAGCGACCCTCCACCCCGTTGTAGCTAACTAAGGTATCGATTGCAAATTCAGTAACAAATCCTCCTGTGATGCAATCAAGCCAATGATCGATAGCGCGGGAGATCTTATCCTCATATTCTTCCAATCTCTGTACTAACTCCGGGGTCCAAACAATAGGACCGTCAAGTCTCCACCTTCCTTGGCTATCCGCTAGCTTCACAATCGACTCACATAGCTCAACCGGAAAGGAAAAAAAAAATATCTCATGGATTTCTGTATATAGGTACTTGTCTAGCCATTGTTGCTTTGTCAGTCATGAATTTCTGCTCTCCTACACCACAAATTCGTGGATCTTCCTATCCAACCAGTCTCTGATCTCTTTCTTAGTTGGATTCTAGTGATACAACATCACACATCTCTTTTGCAGATTTTGGTCCCAACAATGGAACCATTTGTTGGTTTCATGGGGCTTGACGCAGGTTCAACATTAATTAGCCAAACAAATCCCTACACTACTGGCCCTTTCGACATCAGCCCGTGGAGCATGGACCGAAGTCTCACTCGAAGCAGTATGGGGGGATGCTGGAACCAAGTTTCCACACCCTGATATCGTCATGATGTCGGTTTAGACCTTTTGTTCCTACGTTCACGTAGGTCGTTAAGTTAAAGGGCTCTGTCTATCTAGCCCTTTATTCCACCCTTTGATACCTCTGCGAAGGGGTGCGATTGACCTCTGCGCAGCCCTAATCTAAAGTTCAGGTACTTTCACACTGCTAGGGTAGTGTATGGTGTGGATTCCTGAATCATCTTAAGTGTCTTACTTATCTTATTAAGTGATTATGGTTAGTGCTGTGTAAATAGATATTCTTACTTGCGTTCGATTAACCAATGTAATTACATACATTTGCACATTACCTAAGAATTCTAAATGAATTCATACACAATATGACAAGATGGATTAATAGGAAACAAAGACACAAAATTTGTGGAATGCTTCTCTTTATTCATATCTTTAGATTATTACAGACTCTATCTGCCCTATGCACACATCTGCAAGGGTTTGCGTACTCAGTTGCAGACTTCCACCCTAGGCCTCTATGCACTTAGCTGCAGAGCCTCTACCTACACTATGACCTGAAACTTAAGCTACTCTAAATACTTCCTCCTTATCGCTCAAGACTTCTTACTTCTTCAAAACTACTTAAAGCTTACTTACATAGCTCTTTTTATACAATCCCATGGTCTGTGGACCATGGGTAGACCTTTACATCTGGCTATACACTTTACAAAATAAGGGCGGACAGCCCTTTATGACTCATGACACCTTTGTGCTTCATGACCACAAAATATGGAGACTTTACAACTTTATTACAAAATTTCACCCACAATATGGGCTTTTAGCCCCAAAACTATCCTTGGGGGATCCCGTTCCCAACAGTTTGTAATATGGATCACCTTTGATAACTCTTTATATGGCATGAGCTAATATCTTGGACACGAAATCCTTATAAAATATAACATATGGAAGATCACATCCAAGGACCCTTTTCCTTATCGCAATCACAGCTGGGGAGCAGTATCGACGAGTGAAAGAAACTTACACTTTCTGTAACAGCTAATCACAGATTTTTGGGGTGACGTCATCACTACCACATGTCATCCAGTGAGTGGTGATGCATGTGAACCAGAAATGGCCCCATAAGACCCCTGAAAATGCCGAAACTGATTGACACGTGTCCAAACGTACTACCACGTCAGCGTCCATATTGCCACTTCACCAATGACATCAGTTGCCATGCCAACTCTGAGAACCAATCATATCCCGCCACATGGCCCCCTTGGAGGAGAGACAACATGGCCTGCCCATCCCTATTTTCATAGTAATTTCCTTTGTAATCTAATTTAGGCCTACCCCAAAATTTTTACACTAAGGGCTCGAATTATCGATGATTTTCCTTGTTGGCATGTTTCACCCCCCTTAATTCCTTAAGAATGGCCCATTGCAGGATTGCACGACTGCGGCATCGTGGTACGACGGGACTATGGGACTACAGGATCACAAGACTGTAGGATCATGGGACTACAAGACTGAAGGACTACGAGGTCGCTAATATGTGGGATGTGGGATCACAATAGTGCAGAATTATGGGGTTGCTAGTATGCGGGATGTAAGATGTGACATGGCCGATATGCAAGACTGCATGCCTGCCCATCGATGGTCGCTGATAAGTTGTATTTCCACGTGGAGGAGAGAGAAGGGGGGGGCCCTACCTATGTTCTTTTCCCACATTTCCTTCATAAACTATTTTTGGACTCCCTCGACGATGTTACACTATATCAAAAATCGCAACACCGTGAGGCTTTCAAGTTAGGACCCCTCTGATCGCTGATACATTGATATGCTGATGTGTTGATGATGTGGGATTATGAGGGTGAGACTACGATATCAGCGATCGGTACCATAACCCACTGATAAACTGTAAGCCTATGCCTGGGACCCCTTCCGTAGCAGATTTTACTTCATCCTTGGGTCACTTCTCCTTGTTTTCCAGGCTTTACAATGGTAACTTCAACATGCTCTAACTTCTGCTTGAGGAGTCCATTTTTAGACTTCCATAAACCATTGGAAATTTATTGCTGAGACCTAGGCAATGGAGAGGGTCTGATTTATCTCTAAGATATTTTGTGGCATTGGAAATGGCTTCAACTTCACTGTTGTTAGGCATTATGGACAGCTGGCAACTCGTAAACCAGTGAGTGACAACATTGGCTCTAACTGGGGACAATAACTTGTTGGCAAGGTGGTGAGAACATGTAGACCAACATCCTTCACCATTGGGCATGCAGTCATAAAGATCATGGAGCTTTGTAACCAAAAAATATCCATGGGGCTTTCCTCATCCATCTACAACGTAGAAAAATAAATCCTACCACTTGGAAAGTAAATGCTCAGATAGTGAGCTTATTTATATACATTCCTACTTATGCACAGGTCTCAATTAGCCTATGTGAGTTCAACCCTCCAATGGATCCAGGAAAACATTAGAGTACTAGGGCTTATGCCCTCACACTATTGAAAAATAAAAATTAAAACATGCATGCACCATGAAAAGTCTTGAAATAAAGAACCTGATACATGCTGCTGATACAACCTCTGTTATTGGCTTAAGAATAGGCTCATGTACTTAGCCATAGGGTCATGGAATTCACAAGGAAAGCATGCAGCTGCCTCTTTTTCATGAGCAGTCTGTTGACTAGTATCCTCTTGGTCAGGGCAGCCACAAACATTGCTTGGCTCTTTTCCTTCTTCCCAGATGGGCCAAGAAGGGGAGGGTGACTTATCTTCTTTAAGGACTTCAAGCTTAAATAAATTGGGATATAAAAGTCCCTTTGCCTTGTCAGCTGGCCTGGGAGGCTCTTCAGAGGAAGTGCCTTCATTTGGGTCATGCCCCATTGATGTCTTTCTAGATGACCGAAGATCATTTCTCTTGTGCAACTAATCCATTATGAAATCGAAGAATTGCTTGGAGCAATCATCCATCTCATTATCATTTAGCGTTACATCAAACTCATCCTTCTCTTCTTCATGCTTCCTAGCTTCTTGTTCTTCATTTGAGAAAGAGGAATACTGTCATCGAAGATTTATATTTTCTAAATCCAGTTTTATTAGTCTATATAAGGATTTATTTATTGAGTATTCCATCTGTTCCATTGTCTCTTCCATTTCTTGAAAAATGTAGCCACCAGAGTGCTTACAATTAATATTCAGACAGTGGAAACACCAAGGTGTATATAATGAAATTAACGGTGGAGTCACCAAGGTGAGAGATATTCAACCCACACTTCCCTTGCTCACTTAACAGAGGAAATGTAAAATTTTGTCGTACATAGGGAAAAATGTTCTAATCCATTCTAGGGTAATGGCGCCAGAACGATCTTTTCACTTCAAATCACACTATTAGCACAAGTGCTGCAAGGCAGATAGAAAGCCTCCTAGAGGCAGCCTCTGGGTTGATTGTAGATCAGTGCCTAGGAAATCTTAAAGAGAGAAGTGCTTAAGACATAATCTGTGAGGGGTTTTCAGCACTCTAATTGTCATGTAAAAAAGTAATAAGATGGGCTTGGTTCAATAAGCCTTCACTGAGGTAGTTTCAAGCCAAGACATGGATCCAAATGCTGGGGGTATATTTGGGGCAATCTCAAAGAGAAATGGCCTCTTCTTCTAGTGGCCAACACACAACAATGAGACAACTTAAAACCGAAGTTGTAGAAATGGTGGAGAGGAGGAAAGGAAGGAGGTTTTTTTTCTTAATCATTTGCATTAAGCTAAACAATTTTCTGGTTTAATGCAGTGTAAGCATACTCAACTATGCTTGCTTGCATATTTATGAAGGTAGTACATTAAATTAACGTGAGTGTATCACTTTCATCCACCTTTTCTTAACATTGTCCCAGATTAAATAAAATCACAAATAACACTTATTGATGAGCTTGTATAAAAAGTAAAATAAAATCCACTAAATACACAAAACCATCATTAAAGAAAATAACGAGTATGGAGGATTTGAAATTCCAGCCAAGTTTCTTACATATTAGCCCTAATGTTATGGCTAAGCATTATACAATATATGTCTCGATAAATGTTCAAATTTCCATTTTGCAAACTTTGTAGAATGTTCAAAAAATCTTTCAAAGTGATTTCATGTAAACAAAGTCAATGATATGCTATGGAGACACCTTTTTGGCTAAAAGTGAGTGATAGTTTTTGGTAACATCGAATAGGTGTTCTAGTATGTATTGTCTCTATGAGGTTAAGGAACACAATTTATTTAATGCACAGGAAATATTTCAGAAGAAACACGTCAATTAGATTAATTAACCAATTATTAAATATTTTCTTAAGTCTCACTTAGGAAAACTAGTTAATTAAATCAAATTAATTGAGAAACATCGATGGGGTTTCCAGAGACACACTTGTGCACTTCAACTTACCCAGTTGTAGTGAATTAGCAAGAGCGTAGTTGAAGTAGAGGGAGACACTAGTAGTGCAGTTTTAACATGGAATTTGGGAGAAGAATTCATGTGTAGATTTTAATAGTGATTTCTAGTTCCCAGAGGTAGGAAGGAGGTTGATTTTGTTTGCAAAAATGGAGGTCAAATCAATGGTGCGAGTTAACGAGTTAACTAGTGCGAGTTCCAAGGAGGAGCTCGTTTCAGTGTGTCAATGCCAAATATATTGCATGAAGGTTGAGCAATCGGGTCAAGTAAAGTTATGGAGGATTTTGTTCTTGCATGAAGTGATTTTGAAAGGTTGAGAAAATTCCTTGGAGGATCTAGTGCATATTTCCAGTTAGCTATGCAAATTTCCAGGAGGAGTGTGAGTAGGATGAGAGGAGGCTGAATTGATTTTGTAGAGGAAAATTGTGTTTCCAGATTATTTTTCTAGTGGAGAAGATTGTATGCCAAATTTTTTCCAGTATCAGAAAATAAATTGTATTTCTCAAGTTGTTGAAGAATAATAATATAAACCCTTGTATGTTGAACTGGTTTCCCCACATTGGGGATTTTCGAGGGACTATTATCGAAAAATATTGGTGTCCAAAATTTTGGGTGTACATTATTTTCTCATTTCTTGAATTTTATTTGTGAATATTGTAGTGGAAAATTAATTTTTATTTTCCATAACAATTTCTAAAGAATAATAAACTACATAATTTAGAAGATTAATTTCAGCTGCCACAATTAAGGAACGTTTACACAAAGATAACCTTTGAACAACATCCAGGGTGTAAAATTGAGTTGTTCACGAGTTAACATGAATTAAATAGTATGTGAACAACAAAATAGCACATAAATTATAGAGTTTGTATATATGACATTAACTAAGCCTAAACACTAAAATTAGCATCTCTAATTCTTTATAAGCATGAGAGATTGACCATAATGTATGAATTACATATCATGTAACAGAGATGAAGAGTATTGCTTCATGAGATGGTTGGTCATATAAGTGGTTGTGTGAGTTGAAGAAAGAATTTACCTATGCAGAGAAGGCATTGAGTGGTGAAAGAGATAAATAAGTAGTAGTATGTGCAAGAGCCTATTGATTCGAGTTTGAAAATGTAGGAAATAGAGTGATCTATTGGTACAACAAGTCGGTGCTTGAAAATTAGGAAGTCTATGATTCCATCTGAGTGGGTGTATAAAGAATAGCTTGGGGGTTGGTTCCTCCACAAGTTGGTGCTTTCAACATCAACGAGTGGGTGCTTCTTGTAAGCTCATTGGATATCTACCAAGAGGGAGTGAGTTTTTCCTACTAGTCGTTGCTAGCAAAAAAATTATTGGTTGATACTCCTTTCAGTGGGTGTTAATAAATGAGGGAGTTGGAGTTTCCTTTAGGTTTGAGCTTAAGAAACCAAAAATTTGGTGCTTACATCAAGAACAAGGGTTGAAGCCTTTAGCAGGTTGTAGCCTAAAAATTTATGTAATTGAAGCTGTATCTTTAAATGAATTATGATTATGGTGATCTATTGATTATTATTACTATTATTGGTGCTAAGTATTCTTTACTTTGTGAAAGAAAATTTTAAATTTTCATTGTAATGATTCACCCTCCCTGTCAATATTATCCTATTTTATAACACATAGGAGAACCCATAGCTTCCTCAGCTAAGGAGTATTAAATGTTTTTAGAGGCCACTTCATCTACTATACACTGAAAATTATTTTTGGAATAATCTCCAATCCTTATTTAGAAGGTGTAGAAGAAGGAAGGTGAGGCTCGACAAAACCATTCCAATAAAATGAAACACCCCTAAAACTTGGAGGAAGGATGATCAAGGAAAATGGGGTACCCCCTTGTTCAAAATATTTTGAAATGGTAATGAAGAAAACATGGTTGGTAAATGCATCACTCCCCAAAATAAGAGTGTGATCGGCTGAAAATTTTGTTCACTCAATCACTTCATCACTTGATGGTTGACTAGGTTGTTCAGAAACTAAAGGTGCTCCAAAAATAGGAATTACTTCAAAAATTAACCAAACTCTTATTATCCTTGAAATAATAATATATAAATGAGTAAGGTGATCACTCTTCCAAACTTTACAAGGGAACTTAGGGTTGCATCTTTCCCAGCTAGAATTCTTAGTAACATGAATGCACCCAAAATTACTTGCAGTGGGTTTCATGTCCTCATCATGGCTCATAGAAGCTGAATATTCATCGTTTATATGAATTATAGTGGCTATAAACTCATTTTCAGTATGACTTGTAGTGAATGATGAATTTTCTCCAACATTATTTGTAGTGAATCGTGACTTGTCTCTAGCATGACTCATAGTGGTCGATGGGTCATCACTACCATGAGTCGTAATGACTAGTGACTTCTCCTTTTTTATTTTCATATTTTTCTTGTTCTTCCTCTTCTTGTTCATTCTAAACTTCTAGTTACTACGATCTAGATTTTCACTAGAAGGGTTTGAACAAGGATGAATAGATTTCACTAGAAAAATGTTTCAAGAGAACTTGGAAAATTTAGAATGGACATTAACCAAACTATTAGTCCCACACCAAATCTAGGAATACTCAATATGACAATGAAAGGGGCACAACATTTCCAAAGGAAGGAAAAGTATAAGATTCCCTTTAGGAAGGAGCCTATTGGTTGGCATTCACAAAAGCATTTATGGCACATGACCTATACTAGGTGTAAAGGGAGTTTTGGTATGGTAGGCATCATTTTTTTACTTATATAACTACTTATAGTGACATTGGTTCCCTCAAATATATGAACACCTCTAGTGTTAGGAAAAATGTTAGAGAAAGTACCACACTTAGGGTTAAAATTCTCATCATATGGGAAATTAACATTTGGTATCATCGATATACCTATAAGAATCTTAGAAATAGGTGGAAACCCATTTCCAAAAGTAAAACCAAGGTTTTATCCCACACTAAATACCAATTCAAATGTGGGTACTTGTGATGTTGTAGTGGGCATATTAACACTAGGTATACTCATTGAAGAAAATGAAATGTTTGGTGACATTACCCAAATTATTAGGATCCGTAGGTATGAATGGGGGTGTACCTATCCCAATAAATGGTTGCAAATATATGACCATTATAACTACTCTCATCATAGTTGAATATGTGGAGGAAAAACATCCCCTATTAGATGGTTCATTAGTTCTAGACATCAGATGAGGATTGGTAAATAAAGAAAAATAACCATCAAATGGTTTATTCACCTAAACTAGTAAAGGGTTAGTGGTACTAGTGAAAGGGTTGGTTATCCATAGGAAAAGTGGTTTTTAACCAATTAAAACAATTATCCTTTGACCAAATAAATGTTGGTGACCACATTTCACATCCCTATCAAACTAAGTTAATGAGAAAGCAAACTAAATATATAAGGGTTCTCCCAAAAACTAAAAATCATAAGATGATAAAATTACTAAGACTTTAGTAAACTAAGGTATAAAAAATAATTATTCTAACCTCCTAATACAGACCTCTATTAGCTAATATTTCCTAGCAATTACCATGGATAATGACACCATAGGGGTAATTATATCATAATGTAACATCTGTCTTAGGTACCACGGGTACTTCCTAGCAATAGTCACTTAGGTTGGTGTCACTAAATAATTGTGATAAGAATACCACCTCAAAATCAAAATTCCAAGGGAAACAATCATGGCCCAGACTAGTACATGGGTAGGGAATCCAAGTCCAAACCTTAATGAGGCATTGTTCACTATGAACCAAGTCCCTAGAGCTATCTTCATATGCAAAGTAGTCAACAAAACACTAGAAAACAAATGGAGTGATAATACAACTCCACGTTCCTTTAATGTGGCCTCATGCTTGACCCCCATGATAGAGGATATTTCTAGCAGTGTTCGATGTGATAAATGGATTTTACTCTAGTGACTTCTAGTTCCAATTTTGTGGCCATGGAGACTTTACCCTCTAATCCTAACCCAACACCCTAAACCCTAGTCTATGTTGGTTTTTATAAAGAAATGGCTTAATTAGTATTAACTTAAATTCATTCACTTTAGCGGTTTTTTATTAGTCAAGGGTATGGATGATCTAAGTGATGTTATTTCTCTTTTCAAACCAAAGAAAAAATTGTAATATGGCAATGTAAAATGTTTTTTTCCCTGCTCGATGAAAACTATCTAATGGAGAGGCAAGAGGTTTCTTTTCTCATTTTATAAAGATAAAAAATATTAATTCAAATTAATAATCAATTGCTCCAAAATAAAAAATTGAAGTCCAAAATTTATGAACAATAGTCTAATGCAACGCTTAAAAGAACCCTAAAAAGCTAAAAAATATTAATCCTAAAAAGTATATTTTTTTAATTAGATATCATGGAAATAATATTGAAAAATTCAATAAACAATCAATTTTTAAAGGGTCTCTTCCTATGGACTAGTGTCTCGATAATTCATATAAAAAAAATCCAGAAAACATTTTACAAAAAATAAGTCTTTTTTGCATGCTAGAGGAGTTTTTTGGTGCACCCTACAAGGGAGGTCATTGATGAATAGTCATACTAGGAGTTATCATGTATGTAATATTTTTCCTAAATTTCTATGAGTGCATGACCAGTCATTTTATGTCCTTATCCAAATCCTCTACCATCAGTACTATCAAGTGGGAGATACTATGACCATCAAGGAAATCACATAAAACTTAAAAATACTCAAAATTTCAAAATGAAAAGTGTTGGGTTGTGTTATATTCTTTCCATGACTAGCCCACGTAGTTAACTGGGGGGTTAGAGGGCGGTGGGCGGGCGCGGGCGGAGCCCCACATTTGTTGCACCGATTGCGTAGCGGGGGGATCACAGGGGGTCTGAGGGGTGCAGGTAACCCCACTCTATGGGGTCTAGGGTAGCACGCCGAAAATTTTTGCTTTTGGAACCTATGTTAGGTTTGGCAGACCTACCTATGGTTTTGTGCATGATTTTCACACATGGTTTTGGATGTGATGGTTTTCGGTCCATGGTTTTTGACGCGATGGTTTTTGGTCCATGGTATTGGATGCTTCGACATGTATGAATATGTATTGCAACATTGAAAGGAAAATAATGAAAAAATCAAGCTAGTAGTGCCGGTTTTGGGATCCAGGGGAAAATCTCTATGTATATGTGTTTTATGTGTTATGCTCTTGCATTATTTATTTTCTATTCTTAGAATTCGTATGCAGGTAATTTTTGTATAAGGTTAAAACCTACATTTGGTGTCAGAGTTGTTTTGGTTTCAAGGGGACGTCTTTTTTGCTGAGGGGTTTCGCTCGGGCTTGTGGTAGACCTTGTTCAGTGGGAGATCTACGAGATCGATTCTGGTGGTGAAAGAATATGAAGAGCAGTGGAAAGATAGAGATTGAGAAATTTAATAGTTAGAGTTTTGAGTTGTGGAAACTCAAGATGCAGGATTTGTTGGTGGATAAAGATCAGTGGATCACAGTAGATCTGGGTACTAAACCAACGAGAGTGTCTGGTGAAGAATGGAAGAAGTTGGATTAGAATGCAAAGAGCACAACACGATTGTGTGTCTCAAATTCAATATTGTTGAATGTATCACAGGAAGCTACGACGAAGGCTTTGTGGGACAAGTTAGGGACTTTGTACCAATCTAAGTCTGTGGTGAATAAATTGTTCTTGCAGAAAAAGCTGTATAACTTGAGGATGAAAGATGGAGATTCAGTGACAGAGCATCTGAATGTGTTTAACGCTATGGTAAGTCAGTTATCGCCTGTTGATATCAAAATTTGAGATGAAGATAAGTGCATTAGTTTGTTGTGTTCTCTACTTGATTCATGGGATAGCTTGGTTATTGCAATAGGTAGCAATGCAACTGCATTGTAGTTTGATGAAATAGTCTCATCCTTGCTGACGGAGGAGATGAGATGGAAAAATATGGAGAGCCAGAATGGTGATGCATTGTCTATACGAGGATGGTCCCAAAACATAAACAAAAGTAAGTCATCGAGTGGGAGATCTAAATCTAGAGGGAGATCTAAATCTCGAGGAAAACCTGTAAAGGTTGTGTGCTAGAAATGTGGAAAGGAAGGGCACTACAAAAGGGACCGTAAATCTAAAGCTCCTGACAAAGGAAAGGGATCTGATGATGCTCCTTCTGCAGAGGTGAAAATCACCTCAGACGAAGGTGGGGATCTGTACATGGCTTCTTCAAGTACACATGTAGATCATGAGGCATGGTTGATTGACTTAGATGCATCGTTTCACTTCACTCCTCATAGAGAGTGGTTCTGCGAGTATGAGAAATATGATGGTGGTGATATCTTCTTGGGGGATGATAGGAAGGCTAGAATCATTGGTCATAGAAAATTAAAGTTGAAGTTGCAAAAGTGAAGGGTTAGAACACCTCAAGGTGTTCTGCATATTCCTGCATTAGCCAGAAATATGATTTCTATAAGCAAGTTGGATGATGCAGGTGTAAAAAAAGTGTTAAAGAAGGATACCTACAAGATGGTTCGGGGAGCAATGGTATTCGCGTGGAGTTCGGATTGGAACTTTGTACAAGCTGCAAGGTAACAGTGTTGTTGATAGGTGCAACAACTCTGTGGTTCCTGAAAGTGGAGCCGAAAATTTAGTGGTCTCTGGAGAGAAGACCATGTTGTGGAATGAAAGGCTTGGACATATTGGAGAGAAGGGCCTTCAAATACTTCATGGTAAAGGTATGGTAGAAGATATGAGTAATAGTTCTCTGGATTTTTATTTCTGTGAAAATTGTGTATATGGGAAGTAGAATCAGGCGAGTTTCCCCTCTAGTGGTAAGAGGGCCAAACAGATATTAGAGCTTGTGCATAGTGATGTGTTTGGACCTGTGAAGGTTCCATCACTGGGTAATTCTATGTACCATGTATCATTTATAGATGAGTTCTCAAGGAATACATGGATATATTTCCTTAAGAAGAAATTTGAAGTCTTTGATAGGTTTAAAGAATTTAAGGCTCTGGTGGAAAACCAGACAAAGAAGAAGATAAATGTGCTGAGGATAGATAATGGTGGAGAGTTTTGCAGTAAGGAATTTGAAGAATTTTGTAAGAAGTGTGGTATAGCATGACAAAAGGTTACTCCATACACACCTGAGCAAAATGGAATTGCAGAAAGAATGAAGATGACGTTGATGGAAAGGGAAAGAATCATGCTGAGTGGTGCTGAGTTAGGACATGAATTCTAGGCAGAGGTGGTGGAGACAACATGTTACCTGGTCGACAGATCACCTTCATCAGCATTGGAGGATAAAACTCCACAAGAGGTATGGACTAGTAAGAAACCCTCTCTTTCACATCTGAGGGTATTTGGATGTGATGCATATGTACATGTTCCAAAGGAGAAATGAACCAAGTTAGATAGTAAATCTGAAAACTGCACGTTTATTTATTATAAGGATGGTTTAAAGGGTTATAAGCTTTGGAACCCAGTAACAAGGAAGGTTGTGTGCAGGAGAGATGTGGTGTTTAGAGAGGTGAAAGATGTTATTAAATATGAAGTCCAACCAAAGGAACCTGAGAAGATAGAGTTTCAGCTAAAGGAGGAAGAATCAAATTGTACAGCAGAGGATGAATCAAAAGATAAAGAGCCACAAACTCTAGGTGTGAGAAGATCACTTCGACAAAGAAGGCATCTAGAAAGGTATAGTCCATCTACTTTTTCTTCAAAATTTTCTTTATATATTATTAATGAGGCTTCGGATCTGGTGGAGTTGTCGGTTGGAAGGAAACCCATTGGAAACAAATGGGTGTTCAAGAAGAAGACAAATGTAGAAGGAAATGTGGAGAAATACAAAGCTCGATTGGTAGGAAAAGGTTATTCTCAGGTGCCTGGAATTGATTTTAGTGATATTTTTTCTCCCGTTGCTAAGGTAACTTCTATTAGATTAATTTTATTTGTTGTTTCTGCTTTTGATTTTGAGGTAGAACAGATGGATGTCAAGACAACATTTCTTCATGGGGGTTTGGAAGAGGAGATCTACATGAAGAAACCTGAGGGATTTGCGGTGAAGGGTAAGAAAGAACTGGTATGCAAGTTAAAGAAGTCTTTGTATGGGTTAAAACAGTCACCAAGGATGCAGTATCAGAAATTTGATACATTTATACGGGGACTTGGCTTCACTAGAAGCAAAGCAGATCACTATGTGTATTTTAAATTAATTGTTGATCGTGTTATTTATCTGGTCTTGTATGTGGATGAGATGTTGCTGGTTGGAAATGACAAAGAAATTATCCAGGATTTGAAGACCCAATTGTCCTCCAAATTTGATATGAAAGATCTTGGTGCTGCAAACTATATTTTGGGCATGGAAATTAAAAGAGATCGGGCAAGGAGGAAGCTCTGGTTAAACCAGAGGAAGTATGTCGAGACAATATTGAGGAGGTTTAATATGTAGGATAGTAAACTAGTGAAGGTTCTTATTCCTGTAGGTGTAAACTTATTTGTTGAATAGTGCCCCAAGATAGAAGAAGAGGAAGAGGATATGTCCCATGTTCCATATGCAATTGCAGTCGGTAGCCTGATGTATGCGATGGTCTATACTAGACTATACATTGCACATGTAGTGGGAGTATTGAGCAGGTTTATGTCAAAACCAGGGAAGGAGCATTGGACAACAGTGAAGCGGGATTTTAGGTATTTACGTCGCACTACTGATTATGGTTTGTGCTACCAAGGAAGACCAGGATTGGATAGAGTTTTGGATATCCGTGGCTTTATTGATGCAGGCTGGGCTAGAGATCCGGATCAGAGAAGATATACAAGTGGGTATGTGTTTAACCTATTTGGAGGTGCAGTCGGTTGGATGAGTAAGAAACAATCTGTAGTGGCACTATGAACTACAGAGGCAGAATACATGGCAGCCACTCATGCAAGCAAGGAAGGAGTTTGGTTGCAAAGATTGTGTTCAAGTAGGGGGTTAGTACAGGGAGATATAAGGATAGACTGTGACAGCCAAAGTGCAATTTTCTTGGCAAAGAACCCTGCTTACCATTCAAAGACAAAGCATATTGATGTTTAGTAAAACTTTCTGAGGGATATGATAAAATACAAAAAGGTGTTGCTGGTAAAGGTGGACACTTTGAATAATACTACAGATGCATTGAAAAAATCTGTGAGCTCTGAGAAGTTATCTTGGTGTAGAGAAATAATGGGTGTTGCAGGGCTGGATAAATGACTAAGCACTCTTGTGGCCCCCTATGGAAAGAAAACAACAAGTGGGACAATGTTGGGTTGTGTTATATTCTTTCCATGACTAGCCCACGTAGTTAACTGAGGGCTTAGAGGGGGGGTAGAGCCCCCCGTTCGTTGCACCGATTACATAGCAAGGGGGTCACAGAGGGTTTGAGGGGTGCAAGTAACCCCACTCTATGGGGTTCGGGGCAGTGCCATAGAAAATTTTGGTTTTGGAACCTATGTTAGGTTGGGCGGACCTACCTATGGTTTTGTGCATGATTTTCCCACAGGGTTTTGGATGTGATGGTTTTCAGTCCATGGTTTTGGACATGATGGTTTTCAATACATGGTATCAGATGCTTCAGCATGTATAAATATGTATTGTAACATTGAAAGGAAAATAATGAAAAAATCAAGCTGGTAGTCCCGGTTTTGGGATCCAGGGGAAAATCTCTATGTATATGTGTTTTTATGTGTTATTCTCTC
>APFE031237221.1:29073-71031 GCA_000404065.3 Pinus taeda | reverse complement strand
ACAAGAAATAAGGATTTTTTTTCTCGAAATCTTCACATGCAGGGTTGATTATTCCATGTTAGTTCAACATGAAACTATACAAAGGAAATCATGTTTTGCATATGCTACAACATGTCATTGATTTATTTATATCTAAAGTGAGGAGTGTAATCACATTTAAAACATGAAAAACTTGTCTAGCTATCGTATAGATATGAGAGATATATGGGACCTGACCACCTAGACAATAACATAAGAAGATGAGCAAATTGAATGCTTAATTAAGATAGATACCGACAAAGGATTCTAACTTCTAGAGAAGAAACAATGAGTTCCCTCCCTAGTGGAGTCATTAATTATTCTTGCAAGGAACTCCATCCAATGGATAGGTGAGTTTTCCCATGAGTTTACTCGTGACTCATGGGAGATAGAGGGGTGGAAAACTACATAGAGACCAACTAGACTAAGGACAACCAATCAAATAACATGCAAGAAGAATATTAATAATAGAATGTGTAACTCTTTCTATATGTTTCTCATATGATCTTGGTAGGTGTAGCTCCTTCGATCCCAACTCTCGTTCCTGTATCCTATTACCTACACAAAAACAAACAAAGAGCCTTCCTCAAAATTTTCTAGATGATTGTTTGTTAATTGAAAACAATTCTAATCTAAGTGAAGCTAGATCGACCAATTGATACATCATGCACATAAAATGCATGATGTTTGGAGATGGAAATCACATAGAGCCATTTTGTTAATAATATTAGAAACAATACAACAATTAGATTGGTTTACCACAAATTTATGCTATATGTAACTCTTTATGCCTTACCTTTTCTCCTCCTTGAACCTTATATTGATATCATGAACATGATAATTAAAAGTTAGGGAGACAATATATATTTCAACCCCATAAACTTTGATAGGAATTCTCTTGCATTCCCCTTGGCATGGCCTCCATTATGCATATCAGTGAGGAGCTACAATAGGTTGTAGGGATGATCTTGGATGAGTTAGTGAATTAAGTGAATCATGATTCAAATGCAAGTTAAAGAGTGTGCATGTGAGGTATCTATCCAACCATGTAAATATTCCCATTGGGATTGTCAAATTTGAAGGCTGGAAAGGCTTTTTGGGTTGTTAGTAATGCATCCCACAATGGTCACATGCTGCACAAATAACAATATGTGATTAAATAATTTTTTTTCTAAAAGATTGGTGCAACCACACTCAAAAAGCATGAGTCAAATGAAAATGTGTGTTGTATTTATAGATAAATATAGTAGATCCTTAGAGGCTCGGAGGGCCAAAAATTAAGGCTATAACAATTATGTTTTGATAAAGGTGAAGGTCCTTCTTTTCACAAGGAATGAACCTTTTGTGTCAGATGAATGGGTAAAGGATTTTTTATTGTGGAAAATAACATTTTGTAGATGTGAAATGTTGCACCATAAAAAAAGATAGTGTGACACATCACAAAATGGATTAATTTTGAAGGTGCAAAACATTGTTTCGCAGGAAGAAAATCTTAGTGTGATATTGTTAGGCCCCTATACTACTAGTGTAACCCCTTATTGTTATTAGTAAAACCCCCTTATTATATTGTTGTACCCATGTAGTCCCCATATTGTTACTATTGTGCCCCATAGAAGCCCACTATTGTTATTATTGTGTCCTTACAATATTATTGTTATGTCGGCTCTGATTATATTATGACTCCTTAGACTCCTATATATAGAAAGGAGGTCTTCTCATTTGTATTATCCAAGAATTGTTCATTTGTGTAATGTAAAGAAGGCTTCCCCGTCGAAGAGGCTGAATTCTAAGGCATTGATCTATCTTTTCTATCCTTTTGTGAGCTGGTTTCATAACATTTGGTATTAGAGCTTTGGATTCTAGGGTTTCGCTACTCCAAATAGGTCATCGTGGCATTTGCGCTATAACTTTTTTCAACAAATTTTCAGACAATAAAAACAAATCCCATTTGGGCTGAAATTTTTATGAACCTCGGATTTGAATTTCAAAGCTTTTCACGCTATATTTTCGGAGATATGATTTGAGGAAGTTGGCCTTTTTGCAGACTCCTGAATTTCATTCCAAACAGGTGACTTGGGGAAAATCGTCATAACTATCTCTTTGTACATCAGATTGAAATTTCATAAGAAGTTACGTAAAGAAGATGGACTGTAGTTTCTTGTGTATATTTGCCAGAGCCAAAGGTCGAAACAATGACATGTGACACATCGTACAATTTCACTCTATGGAACTAGTCTACAATCAGGTCACCATGCGAGATTTGGCATAAACCTTCCTTGGAGAATCCATTTTGGATCAGACTGGTGGCATTGGAAAGAGGACACAGAGGGCTACTGCAGGTCACAATCTTAGAACTTGAAGATCTGAAATTACAGATTTATAGTGGTTCCAAGATCGAGCTCCTAAAATCAAGAAAAAGCGAGATGAGGAAGTTTGATGGCAAGGATCCAGTAAATTGGATACTAAAGATGGAGAAATATTTTGATCTACATGGTGTACTAATGTTACAAAATGTATGTATTGCACCTAATTATTTATAATTGAATCAATATTTATGGTATAAAGGGATTTTCTCTCGTAAACCACTTGTCACGTGGTCAATTTTCATGGAGGAAATGATAACACATTATGAGGATACAAAGAGAAACACTTTCTTTAGCCAATTGATAAATCTCAAACAAAAGTTTTCAATGGAAGAGCACATTGAGGACTTTCAAAAATTGAATATAAGGAAAATTTATATTCCAAAGAAGCAGAGGATTGATATCTCCATAGGGACTTTAAAAAATAACATTCAACATGAGGTTCGTCTTTGGGAACCTGATTCATTGGAGAAGACATTCAGGTTGGCAAGAAAAGTGGAAACAATGAATTCTACCCCTCACAACTGTAAACATGGAAGTGTTGTTTCTCCTAGCCTTCCACAACCTACAAGGGTGACACCACGACAATTGGAAGAAAAAAGAGAAAAAGGGATTTGTTACAATTGTGATAGAAAATGCACTAAAGGCCATAAGTGTGCTGAGAAGAAATTATTGTACATAGATTATGAAGAGGAGGAAGAAAAGGATCAAGAAACATGAAAAGAAGAGGATATACACCAGGAATCAACCCTAGAGAAAGAAGAAATGAATCTAACCATATATTGTAAAGAATTGGCAAGAATTACCACTCCTAAAACTCTCAAGGTAGAAGGACATATCAAGAAGAAAAAGGTACAAGACATGAAAGATCACATCAATAAAGAAGAAATGAATCCAACCATATCTTGTAATGCATTGGCCGGAATCACCACTCCTCAAGCTATCCAGATAGAAGGACATATCAAGAAAAAAAAATAGTTCAAGAAGTGAAAGATCACATCAAGCATCAAGAAATGAATACGGCCATATCTTGTAAAGCATTGGAAGAAATTACCACTCCTCAAACTCTCAAGATAAAAGGACATATCAAGAAGAAAAAGGTTCAAGTAGTGAAAGATCATATCGAACATCAAAAACAAGTTCTCCAACTTTTATAGGATAATGCCACTTTGGTGCAAAATTGAATGAAACAACAGGTAGATCAACATCATAGTGAAACATGTTTTGATGTAGGTGATTGGGTATTTTTACTGGTACATCTCAGGCAAGCTATTTATGAGAAGGAAATGTTGGCAATACCACATTCACTTAAGAAATGGCAACCTTACCAAAGGGGAAGAAAATTCAAGGTAAAAATGGATCATGATAGTCTTAAATACTTTTTAGAACAACTATTATCTTTAGAATAACAGAAAAAATGGGTCACAAATATGTTGGGTTATGACTTTGACATCATCTATAGAAAAGGGAAGCAAAATTTGGTTGCAGATGCACTCCCAAGAAAGGATGCAGATGTGGAAGCATTGTTTTGTTCTATTTCTATTATCCAACTAGATTGGAAAAACGAAGCAAGGGATGAATGGAAGAAGGAAAAAGAAGTATGGCCACTCATTCAAAAGTTACAAAAGATCCCAATTCAAACAATATTTCCACAACTTGAAGAGGAAGGAAAAATCATATTGGAACCTAAAGCAGTCACAGAAGAAAGAACCCAGCGGCTACTAAATCAATCAATTTCAGACTATCTCATCAAGTGGAAGAACTTACTCACTGAAGATTCCACATGGGAGGACAAGAATTATATAGAAGCATCAAGAACTACTCAAGCATTGAGGACAACACTTTTTGAAGGAGAGGGGCATGTTAGGCTCCTATACTACTAGTGTAACCCCTTATTGTTATTAGTACAACCCCCTTATTATATTGTTGTACCCATGTAGTCCCCATATTGTTACTATTCTCCCCCATAGAAATCCACTATTGTTATTATTGTGCCCTTACATTATTATTGTTATGTTGGCTTTGATTATATTATGACCCCTTAGACTCCTATATATAGAAAGGAGGTCTTTTCATTTCTATCATCCAATAATTGTTCATTTGTGTAATGTAAAGGATGTTGCCCCCTCGAAGAGGCTAAATTCTAAGGCATTGATCTATCTTTTCTATCCTTTTGTGAGTTGGTTTCATAACAGATATGCTAAGAGAGAGAAATGACTTGAAAAAAACTAGAAGTATCGGATGTCATAATATGATTCCAAGTAATCTTGAGCACCACATAGCCATGATGATGTCAGCAAGTGAAGAAAGTGAAGGTCATTAAAAGGATATAATTTTTTTCTCAAAACTTGGAATTGAAAATTAATATAGTCATTCGAAAGATCCCGATGAGTAGAATGCATCCATGAGCTCAAATGTGGCTTTGGAGTCATGTTAGGAATATGATTTAGTGAAGAATTTAATAATTCAAATTTCCTAATAGGATTTAGGGGGCTAATTATGTGACATGGATCCATTTTCACTAAATTTGAGCATCTTGAAGAGTTACAAATTACAAGAACATTGGTTAGTCATGTTTTCATTGATGCTATGTAAAAGTACAAATCATAATCTAGATAAACATCTTGTGCTTTTTTTCATATTTTCTAAACTCATTAGGGTTGGGGTCTCTAATTTCACATGTTTAAAGCTCATAAATATTCACAATGGAAATTTATGATACAATCAATGACTTAAACGAAGTAAAGGGTATTTCAAATAAAATATTGACAAAATGGTGTATTATGAGTGGTTGGTAAGGAAAATGGATCTGTTACATTCCTTTATAATGGATGTACTTAATCTTGTACATGTTAAATGCATTCTGCATTGTGAAGTTTTATCTTCATTCATTTCCAAAAGAGGATAGGTCATTGAAATTTGTGGTGTATTTATACTTCACATATTGTCTTTATCAATATTTAAAGGCTTGAGATTTAACAAGTGTTGTTAGGGAATTTACTTTGAGTCCAAGAGGAGGAGGCGCGGTTAGGGTTTCAAGCATGGAGAACCACTGATCGATTCCTGCAGCACTGTTACAGGCCTGGAGCTCAATAGATCAAGACTGGCAGCACTGTTCAGAAAAGGGCGTCTGCTGGCAGATTGGATGGGAGCAGAGGGGTCCAGTGGGACCCCTACTTACAAACAAATCATTTTGCAGAAACAACTGCAAAACATGAAGGAAGGGGTCCGGATAGAAGGTCAGAATAGTTCTAGGATGAACAGTAGAAACAAGAAGGAGAAGATACCAATGGTGTCTGACAAGTCTGCTGTCTCTGCAGAAGTCAGAAACTCAGAAGAACAGAATAAAAGCAACAACCAAGACAACACCTCGGAGAAAAATCAGCCCACGGGAGAGAAGCAAGAGGACCCACAAACAGACAAAGAACAAGATGACAGCCATAAAAGGCAACCCGAAAAGGAGGGGGAGACCAGCGATATCCCCAACAAAACTCGGATCACTAGCAGCACATGCAAGCCAAAGAAAACTGAAAGCCTACGGGTGGTCATCTCTGATCCGGAGATACAAACCTACAGGGAGCATATGGCTGAACAGGCCATTATCTGCAGATTCATGGGTGTTTGGCCAATGGAAAGGACGCTCTGCCAATGGATAAGGCAGGCGTGGAAACCTAAGGGAGATGTACAGCTTCATCTAGGAGCAAGAGGCTTTTTCACAGTAGTTTTCACAAGCATTGAAGACAAAGATCGAGTTTTCGAGGGAGGCCCATACTTTCTAGCCTCAGCAGGGCTCTATATGAGACCCTGGCAGCCAAACTTTGCTCCGGAAAAGGAATCTTTTACCTGCGTCCTAGTTTGGATAAAACTCTTCTCTCTCCCGATTGACTACTGGGGTCTAAGCGCCCTGCAGCAGATAGGGAATAAGCTTGGTAAGTTTATCAAAGCCTCAGAAGCCACTCTGCAAAAGAGATACACGTCCTGTGCTAGAATATGTGTTGAAATGGATGTCTCAGGAGCACTGCATGAGGGAGTTTGGCTAGAGTATAGGGACGAGGATTACTTCCAGACATTAGACTATGAGCACATACCCTTCAGATGTCGGAAATGTCATGAACATGGGCATCTATTGCGTGACTGCCCTCTAAACCAGAAGGATGCAGGAGAAGACAAAACCCAGAACAACAAAGCTAAAAGCGACTTCATCAAACCAAAGCACAGGCAAAGGGCCAACAGAAAAAGGAATATCAAAGGAGAGACAAGGAAAAATATCTTCAACAATCCCTTTGAATATCTGGACCAGGACACTGATTCAGAGGAAAAAAAGAACACAACCGACAAAGAAACAGAGCCAGCAGAACAGAGAAACCCCCGAGAGGAAGACAGAGAGACGGAGGTGCCCAGCAGCGAAGTCCAGATGCAAGACAAACCAGAGGAGTCGGACTACGAGACAGACATGATGACTAGCGAAATGGGAAGTGAGGATCAGGAACTAGATGAAACACTCGCCATGGAAGGGTTAGATTTATCAGCCCTGGCGGATAAATGGAGAACCGAAGGGATCGAGAGAGCATCGGAGGAAGAGATAAGAAGAGTCACGGACCTCTTCATAGCAAGGCAAAAAGATATCATGGAAAAACAGAAGCACAAACTCGGCGTCTTCAAAGGAGATAAGAGCCAACACAGAATAGCCCTAGGCAAAATCTCTGGGTCAGTAAACAAACGCCGAAGGGGTCGCAAGACAAATGGAGAGTACTTGCAGGACCTGGGGGAGATTTTGCTCAATGCTGGGCAGATCAAGCAATTAAGTGAGTACCCGTCCTTCTTTAAACCAGTTTAATCATGAAAATAATATCATGGAATGCAAGAGGTATGAACAGTCAAAGCAAACAAAGACTGCTAAAAAGACAGATGGAGAAAAACAATCCCAATATGGTATTTTTACAAGAAACTAAGTGTAACAAAGCTCTCACTAAAAAATTACGACTAAAACTAGGCAAAAACTTTGAAGTTTTAGAAATAGAGAGCAAAGGTCGTGAGGGAGGCTTAGCAACTTTCTGGGACACCAGAAGATACCAGCTAGTCGCAGCAGAAGCAAGCAAGAATTACCTGGCTATGGAGATGCTTCTTATAGGTAATTCTTACTCTTTCCTCTGCATTAACATTTACAGTCCTCAAAGGTTAGATGATAAACTTGTTTTCCTAGATTCCTTGAAGAAATTAATGGAAAGACACCCTAAAGCAAACTGTATCTTGGGAGGAGACTTCAATATGATCACCTCCCTCATGGAGAAAAAAGGAGGGCTCAGAAAGCTCAATCGGGATGGAGAATAGTTTAAAGAATTCATTGACAATACACATTTGGTTGATGTGTACCCAAAGCAAGGCAGCTTCACCTGGAACAATAGGCGGGGGGGAGAAAATTTAATCTCTTCAAGACTGGACCGCTTTCTCGTCTCAGAAAATCTTCTTCTAGATGGAAGAAACCTGGAATCAAGCATTCTTCCCAGTGGGGGATCCGACCACTGGCCGATCTCCCTTATCATCGATGTTCCAGGACATCCCAGTAACAAACCCTTCAGATTCGAAAAGTTCTGGATTGAACACCCCAACTTTTTTACCATGGTGGAAAAATGGTGGGCGGAACCCTTAGCTGAAGAAGGATCCAAGATGTTTAATCTGCAAAATCGTCTCAAACACATAAAACTGAAACTAAAAGATTGGAACCACACAGTCTTCGGGAACATCTTTCAGGAAAAAGCAACCATAGAGGAAAAATTAGAACAAATTCACAAAGAAGGGATAGCAGGCAGGAGAGATGAGAACCATAGTGAACAAGAGAAAGAGTTAACTCAGTAATGGCACACCAGATGCAAGCAGGAAGAAACATTATGGAAACAGAAATCCCGGGTGTTATGGTTAAAGGAGGGAGAGCAAAACACAAAATTCTTTCCCAGGTCGGCTATAGACTACAGGAATGCCAACAGAATCCTGGAACTGAAGAAAAATGAAGGAGAAATCCTCAGAAATCACAACGACATTTCGGTACTGCTTTCAAATCACTTCCATGACATAGCACAAGAACCTAATGTCAACAGAGAGGCAGCCATCCAGGAGACAACTAATGCTATCCCTCGCTTAATCACAGAGGAGCAGAATTGGTCCCTAAGGAAAAAGATCACTATGGAAGAGGTGGAGGAGGCAGTAAAAAGCATGCCCAATGACAAAGCACCGGGTCCAGATGGATTCACCATCAATTTCTACAAAGCATGCTGGGAAATTGTCAAAAACGACATCTGGGAAATTGTGGAGGACTCTAGAAGATCTAAAACTCTCCTTAAATCTTTAAATTCCACCTTTATAGCTCTGGTCCCCAAAGTAGAGGAAGCCAACACCCCGGAAAAATTCCGTCCCATTGCCCTCTGCAATGTCATTTACAAAATCATATCCAAAGTCATAGCCAACAGGCTCAAGATGGTACTCCCGGGCATCATCTCTCACGAACAATCCGGTTATGTGGAAGGAAGGCAGATTCTGGACAATATCTTGCTCGCCCAGGAAATGATACATTCTCTCCATTCAAGGAAAATCCCTGGTATGCTTCTGCAGATTGACCTTTCCAAAGCTTATGATAAAGTCAGTTGGACTTACCTAGAAGCTATTCTAAAAGCTTTTGGCTTCAGTCAGCCCTGGATCAAATGGGTTTTAGAGCTTATCAAGTCAACAAGATATTCGATTTTAGTCAATGGTACTCCCTCCAAGCCTTTCAAACCTACAAGAGGCATAAGGCAAGGGGATCCTCTCTCCCCCTTCTTATTTGTTATTCTTATGGAAGGCCTAAGCAGACTAATCACTAAGAAAAAAGATGAAGGCCAGATCAGAGGTCTACAACCCATCAGGTCTTGCCTGGCAACTACTCACCAGCAGTTCGTGGATGACACAATGCTTCATGGAACCCCTACGGTGAAAGAAGCTAAGGCGTACAAGAACATTCTCCACCTCTTCAGCAAAGCCTCGGGCATGGAGATTAACTTTTCAAAGTCCACTATCTTCTTTTTCAATACCCATCTCGCGGTTCAAGCTCATCTCTCCAGATTGCTGGGGTTCAGAATAGGCTCCTTACCCTCCAGATACCTTGGTGCCCCCCTCACCCTCAAACCTTGGCAGAAGGTTCATTGGGAGAAAGTCCTGGCCAACATGGAACGAAGATGCAAACACTGGACAAATAGAGCTCTCAATTTTGCAGGAAGGTTGGTGCTCACAAAAGCTATCCTCCAAGCCATCCCTCAGTACATGCTTTCTATCCTTCCCGCTCCTAAGGGAGTCCTTGACCAAATAAGATGCATTCAACGTGCCTTCCTTTGGAGTGGTAATAATGAAAAGAAGAAATGGTCGCTGGTGGCTTGGAAAAAGCTCTGTAGACCAAAAAACAGGGGAGGGCTAAATTTGGTCGATCCCCATACTACCAACAGAGTCTATGGTGCTAAAATATGGTGGAAGTGGATTTCAAATACTAACCTCCCATGGGTTAGTCACTGGAAGGAGAAATACAGACCGACCAGCAGCAATCTGGAACTCATAAGATTGCAGGACAACCCCAGTGGATCCCCCATTTGGAATCACGCCCAAGCTAATAGAAGCATCATCCAGGATTACTGCTTCTGGGAAATTCGCAATGGCACCCAAGCTCTCTTCTGGGAAGGTGCTTGGCAGCAAACCCCCAAATTAGAATCTCCTGCTCTCCAACCCTTAATGCTAGCCCACCAATCAGAAGGCCACGAAAGAGTTTACCAATACTGGAATGCTTCAAGTGAAGACCCGGAATGGAGAGAATGGAAGACTTTCAATTTAGACCAGCATGGTATGCCTCAACAAGTTATCCAGGATCTAAACCAACAAATTCAAAAGAGGAGGATTCGAATTGCGGCTGAGAACGACAAGCTCAGGTGGGGTCCAAAAGGTAATGGAGATTTCTCGCTCAAAGAATCAAGAAGCGTAATAGAACAGGTAGAGCATCCTGACATAGTTCCTTGGGCCGACAAAGTCTGGGATGACTTTCAATGGCCAAAAATTCGCACCTTCCTTTGGCTTCTTATGCAGAAGAAAACTCTAACTTGGGAGAACTTACAGAAGAAAGGATTTCAGGGTCCTTCAAAATGCCACATGTGTCTACAGGAGGAGGAAACGATGAATCACCTCCTCAACTCCTGTGAATGGGCGTCGCAACTATGGCTATGGATGGAAGCTATCCTGGAAGACACAGACAGAAACAGAGACTCTATTCAAGAGACAATCACCAATTGGAGGAAACATTTCTCTCGCATGAACAGTGTGAGCAGCATTTGGAATTGTATCCCAGGTTTTGTTACGTGGACCATATGGAAAGAAAGGAACAGGAGGGTCTTCACACACGAAACTCGAAGTATTGATTATGCCAAAGAATCTATTTTGATCAATGTCAGACAGTTGGTTCAGACAAAATGCAAATTCGACCCTACGGATAAACCAACAGGAAAAGATTTACACATCTTAAAGACTTTTCAACTAGAAGCCTATAGCAGTTGCTTACCCGGAGGCCATAACGCCCGCACCTCTTCTCAAACCCACAATTGGCAACCACCTCCTGAAGCCTGTTTCAAGCTGAATTTTGATGGCGCTTCAAGGGGGAATCCGGGCATTGCTGGTATCGGCGGAGTGATACGAAATCACAAAGGAGACATAATCCACATTTTTTGCCGATTGATGGGGGAATGCACGAACAATGAAGCGGAATTCGCAGCAATGGAACAGGGTTTAAGGGTTCTCAGATCATCCACACAGGGCAATTTCATAGTAGAGGGAGATTCCTCCTTAGCAATCTCAGTGGCTAAATGCATCCAAGCAGGAACTCCAACCAGCAAAGTTACCAAGCACTGGAGACTGGCGAAAGCAACCGAAAGCATAGCAGATTTGCTAGGAGGTCTCAAAGGCACCGTTTTCCAATCGATCAGGAGAAAGGCAAATGGTTTGGCCGATTTCCTGGCAAACCACGGAGCTGACACCCCGCACCTCATCACAAACAGTTGTTGGCAGGAGGTGAACTGCCCCACTCTCAAGGTGAAATGCGAACAGCTGGCGGAAAAGGACATGGTCCACGTCGACTCCTCATAAGGGATGACATACCCAGCTCCAGGCACCGGGAGATGGAACACATCGGCATCAACACTAATCATAATATTAGCAAGGATATGACAGGGTGCAAAGGACAGGACACTACCCGGCGGCGGCTTATCAGCACAGGCATCGAAGGTTACGATTCAGGCGATCGAAAAGAGGGTAGTTGGACCAGCCAATCCGTCACCTCTGGCTGGGTTCGGCATGGTAAAGCCCCCAGCACATTAAATACAAACCTTAATGCAGATAAGGAAATGGACATTCGGGACAGAGGAAATCAGTAGGACATCATTCGGAATTCAGCCTCAACTTCCAATCACCGGCATCATTCCACCCTCGTACAACCCACTTGGTATCAAGGCGATCAAAGCATGAGCAGCCACCCCATCTCGGTTTTAACCATCCATGGCCTCACCTGTGCGAACCGATTTTCTAATTATCGCAGCAGCACCCGAAACTTTAATGGGACAGCCATCACCTGCAGGCATTCTCACAATCGTAATCGCTATAAAGCAAGCCATCGATACCCTACTCAATTCACTTCAGCTCTTGGGAAGGGGGGTAACAACATTGCCATAGATAATCAGGCTAGTAAGGGCAAGCACAACAGGGGCGTCATGGATGCAAGCGGAAGCCGCAACGCTGCTGCTATTCAGGATCTGTACGAGGCCAAGAAAGGATATGAAACCAGAGCCAAGACCAAACACAAGCGCAAAGTGGAGGAACTGGAAAACAAGGTCAAACAGGAAGAAGGGGGTCGCACTGAGGAGGAGCTCGCGGCTGAGGTTAACTGGCTGCAGGATCCTGGTACCCCAGCCAAAAGGGCCACACAGTATGTGCGCGCAAGAGTGGAAAGCTGGCGCACCAAAACTCTGATTGCTAAAGCGTTCGAAGCCATTGACAAGGAGAAGGACAAGATCATCAATGATGTGAACCTGACGGAAGCGGAAATGGCTAAAATCCTGGATTACAACAATTCTCTGGACGTTTGCATCACCAGAGTCCAGGATGCAATTCAAGTCGTTAATCGCAAGCTCACTCTGCTCTGCAGACTGTTGAAAGATACCATCAACCAGGGCTCTACTCAGACCGCGAGCGCAAATGCTTCGGCTCAGGACGACAACATCCTCAGGGACATGCAAGCAAGAGCTGATGCCCATGCTACTCAAATGGGCCTCGACACAATCAGTTTGCTGGGCAAGCATATCTAGTCTCAGCTTCAGTCCTCTGTTTTTTTGTCTTCCGGTCCTTAGGGATATCTCTGGTTTTCTCTATAACACTGTCTCGGCCTTCTATGTATCGACCCTCTGTGGTCTCTGTGAATAAGTCTGGTCTCTGCCGCCCTGCGTGGTGTGCCTTAGGTAGATTAGGTTGCTCAGAACTGTTAGTGAATCTTTCACAGATGTCCATCTGCATTAGCAGAATTTTTGTACTTTATCTTGTTATATAATATAACTATCTGATTTACACAAAAAAAAAACAAGTGTTGTTAGATCCTAATATGCCTGGGATCTCTTGCAAGAGCAGCATGGATGAAGAGAGGTGGAGTTAATATGGTAAGGGTATGGGATGTTTATTTTTTGTGATATTAGATATTAAATAAATGAAAATTATATGGGAGAAGGTATTCATATTGGCGTGTATTTTTGGTTGCAACCAAGTAAAGGTGAATGATTAATTTGTTGGTTTGAAATGACCACATTAAAATCACATTATGATCATGTGGATTAGTAGTCCTTGATGCATTAAATCCTAAGAAAAGGGATACCAATGGAACTAAGACGCTATGGGTGTAAACATTGATGGACAATCACATGGCTATTGAAGATGGGGTTTGCATGATCTACAAAGTTATGCTACTTGGTGTTGATTTGATAACTTAGATCAGGATGATCTAGATAGACACAAATCTAAGTGAGAATGAGAAGGTTGGGAAGAGGCCGGACCTCATCGTCATTGTATCATCCAAGCAATAGGAGAGTAGAATTAACATTGAAGGTTTTAGTTATGAGGGAATGAAGAATAAGGTGTTATGCATGTTTGACAAGATTTTGACTTGCATTTGTTGCACATAGGTTTTAGAGCAACCCATTCCTGCTCCTTGTGACTATAATTTCTATTTGAATTGCTTTTACAATGAGTGTATAGCCAAAGAAACCATAGAGAAAAAATGTATGGCGAAGGATTTGAACAAAGCCCTACTTTAAGCTTCAAATTTGGAACGCCTCCCATGGCTCCAATTTGATGCTCACAAAACGAGATAGTTCTTATATGGGTTTCTATGTTCATAATAATGACATGAATATCATATTTAGGTTAATCAAGATGGGATATAGTTTCTTGGAGGGAGAATGAATAAATATTTAAGATGATGTGGCTAAGAAATGTTGATATCACTTATTCGTTGGGTGTTGGAGTATCTAGTAGTATAGATGCTTGACTTGGTCAAGGTTTCAACAAATGATAACAAGAAAAAATAAAAATTCCTTACGTCAATTGTTCAGAATTACAAGGAGCTCAAAAGTTTATTATGTTGTTGCTATTGTCAATGATGGTGTGTTTCCAAATATTCTTGGTAATTTTTCTACCCAAGAAAGTGATGTGACCCATCCGACACGAGCCCACACTTTACACCTGGGCTTGACTTTACACTTGGTTTCAGATTATTTTTTTTGATGTGGCGGATTTGGTTTGTTGTCTCCAGCGGTTGTATGTGGTATGGAAATAGATATTTTACGTTGGTAATGGGAATGTTTTAATGCATCATTTATTGCCTAGCTACAAGCCTCGGGTTTGGTTCCCTCCGTTCACTCTTTGCCAAAATGGTTGGGTGGTCCGGTCGTTCGCGACTCTTCCCCGCTTCTGTGCAGTCCAGTGAGGGTTTGGTAGCTACCCTATATGGTTCCTCCTCAAATGCATATGGCAGTCTCTATTCCTCTTTCGATTATGGTTGCAAACAGGTGCTAGTCTTCTGAGCTTGGTAGTGTGGTTGTCTATGGGTTCATTCTATGTCACGAACCTGCCTGGGTTCTGGAGGTGTGTTTGCGTGAGTTCTTTCTCGGATGTAAGTCCCTCGGCTTCGTTCAGTTGTTAATCTTTTGAATGTGATCTCTCGTGTGGTGTATTTCCCCTTGTGTTGTTCTCACTGCTTATGGTCTCTGTTTGATTTATAAACTGGTTTTGTTGTTGGTGATTATGAACACAGGTAACAGGGTAAACAGCTTCGACAACTACGCACAGGTAAATACTCTTCTCCCTGATTCAATCCTCCCTTCGTCTGGTGTTGAAGCTGACCAGGAATGCTCCTTTTATCTCTCAGACTCTGTCAACTTGTTAGCGGCTTAGTTCCACAGCTTCTCGGTCCATCTTGCTCAGGTACCTAGGGTTTTCACTTACACTCTTTTCAAATTTTTACTTCTAGTATTGCGATAATAGTGGCTAGTAGAACCTTGTTTGCCTATGCAAGTCTGTGGTTTGACCTGGGTGCATGGACTCCTTTAAAGTTCGGTTTTCCAATGTAACAATCCATTGTCCGGTAGGCTCTGGTGCCTGAGACCCGTCAGTTTACAATTAGGGGTTTGGTTTGGTTTCTTGAAAGGTCTATCATTTGCTGTCTGATAGCCACGTTTAGTTTGAAACATTGTCCATGGAATGTAGTTTGAATTGGCTTCAACTTCTGTTTGATTTAACTGTTATATTCGATAAAAAGAACCGAGCTCTGTTATGGAACCCTAACCTAGGGTTTGTCCTTCCTGGACGCTAATACTCGTATTTTGTTTATAGCGACTGTAATGTAATTGTGGCTTGAATAAGAATTGCTTTGGACACTATTCTATGTATCTTTGTTTAGTTATGAAAATTTGGAAAGGTTATCAGGGTTACCTGTGTTGGATTTTTATTACCTTCGACACTCTGTTCCACTGTACTTTTATTATAAGGCTCGTTGTGATTGGCTATTCCCCTTACGCTCTCCAATTTGCATGTTCTCATTCTGCTGTGTTATGTGAATTCGTTCTTGAATTGCCGTTCATTGGAAATGTTTAGAAATGCGACCTGCAATGGTCGATTCTGGTATGATGGAACTATTCTTAATTACACAATAGATAAAAAGAATATAACATTACAGAGATAGGAAATGAATCAGATGGACTATTTCTGAAAATAAGATTTGCCTCTTCTTTCTTTATTTCTCTGTTCTAGAATTGTTGAACCTTGCTTTTATCTTACATTTCTGCTCTTATACATTCTGATTACAATTAATTGAAACTGTCATGGATTTCCGTTGACCAGACATGATATGGTTGATAACCACAGTTCAGTTGACATTACAAGATTTTTATTTAGACAGTTTTGTCTTTTCTCTTCTAAATGGACAGATTAATTCTTAACTACTGTTTTTTTATTGTTGGGACCTTAATGACCCTAATCATCAATTTAACCCTGACTTAACATAGCAAGTTAAAATAAAATAAATTAAAATCCTATCTCATGACCTTCTAAACTAAATACAAAAAAAAAACAATCGAGATAATCAAGAACCTTCCAACCTGGCAGAGACTTCACCCGATCACGACGAGCTAGATACTCCTGCATTAGGCTCCCGGGGGAAAAAGAAATCATGGCTCCAGCCCATGAGCTTCTCGACTGAAGTTCCGGTTTGTTCAATTTGCCTAGCATCAAGCCACGAACTGTCCTACATATACTACATATATTCCTTCCGCCGAGTTCGTTTAACCACTTGAGTGTCGAGAATGCTTTCGATCTCAAGAGGTTGAACATAAGGCATCTGTCTCATCCAAGCTTCTCTGTCTTCCTGGGTACACCGTGTAGGTCACGTGGTTCCTTCGTCTTCCTTTTCCTCTGGGTCAGCCATGTATGGAAACAGGTCCGCTACATTAAAGATAGGTGAAATTCCTATTCCGGGTGGTAACTGTATCTCGTAGGCATTCGCCGAAAACTTTCGAAGGACTTTGCAGGGCCCTATTTTTTTATACTTGAATTTATTATATGTACCTTTAGGGAAGCGTTCTTTGCGTAAATGCACGAGGACTTCGTCCCCCACGTCAAATTTTACTTCCCTTCTCTTCAAATCTGCGTGTTGTTTGTGCTTTAAGCTACTGTCATGTAATTTCATTTTCACCTGTTCATGCGAATCTCTCATCGCATTAGCGAAATCTTCTCCGTCTGCGCTTTGCCTTTCCTACAGTCCAAGGTCCCGCAGTTCATGCACTCCGCGAGGATGCATGCCGTACAGGATCTAAAATGGACTGAAGCCTGTGCTGCGGTTAGGTGAGTCGTTGTAAGCGAACTATGCCTGTGCTAGTGCTCGATCCCACATCCATGAATTCTCCTCGACCAAGCTTCGTAACAGGTTTCCCAGACTCCTGTTTACAACTTCTGTTTGTCCGTCGGTTTGCGGGTGATATGCAGAACTATAGCTTATCTGTGTGTCCATTTTTTTCCATAAGGTATGCGAAAAGTGTCCTGTGAACTTCACATCCCTATCTGGAAGGATAGATTTAGGCAATCCATGCAACCTGACAATCTCATTGAAAAACAAGTGGGCCACATGGGTGGCATCACTAGTTCTTCTACATGGAATAAAATGCACCATTTTTGAGAATCTGTCCACCACTACCATTACCGAGTTGTATCCTCGCTGCATCTTCAGTAGACCTAAAACGAAGTCCAAACTGACCAAGTCCCATGGTCTGCCTGGAACAGGTAACAGTGTATAAAGTCCTGTGTTTTGACTGTGACCCTTCGCTAACTGGCACACTTTGTATATGGCCACAAACCGTTGTACATCTCTCCGCATCTTTGGTCAAATGTAGAAATGACTAAGCTGCTCTTGGGTCTTATCCATACCGAAATGTCTCGCCAAACCTCCACTATGCTTCTCGCGAATAATATTCTCTCTCATCGAGCATTTAGGTATGCACAACTCTCCTCCCTTAAAAAACAACTTCTCCTGTAGATTGTAGTCCAACCAAGGACTGTTATCTCTCACTAAAGGGTTCTGGCATGCCTTATAGGCCTCCTTAAAATCTGTATCCGTCTGGTATAGATCTTGTAAGTGCTCAAAACCCAACACCTGCACAGTGCTTTCCTGTAGAAGTAAAGCTTTCCTACTCAGCACATCCGCTACCTTATTTGCTTGCCCGCTAATATACTTCAATACGAAATTGAAACTCTGCAAATACTCCACCCATTTGGCATGTTTGTGGTTCAGCTTGTGCTGCTGCATTACATACAGTAGTGCAAAATTATCTAAAAACAACACAAATCCATTTCCTAGCAGATAATGCCTCTAGTGCTTTAGTGCCTGTATGACTGCCTAAAATTCCTTAGCATACAATGAGTATTTTTGTCGACTCTCATTCAACTTCTCGCTGAAGAATGCTACAGGCTTATCCTCCTGACTGAGTATAGCTCCAATTGTTGTCCCGTTGGCATCACAACGAACCTGAAATAACTTCTTGAAATCCGGTAATCTCAAGATCGACTTCTTAGCAATCTTCCTCTTTAACAACTGGAAACTTTTATCCACTACCTTTGTCCATCGAAAAGGCTGGCCAGCCTTTTTGATGGTATCTAGCATGGGCACATAAATTTCACTGAAATTCTTAATGAATTTCCTGTAAAAACTTGCTAATTCGTGAAAGCTACATACCTCAAATAAATTTTTCAGAGATGGCAAATTCACTATTGCTGCCACCTTCTCTGGATCCATCTTCAGTTCATTCTCTGCTATTACAAACCCCAAATAAATCAATTCCTTTTGCAGAAAAGTACATTTCTTCAAATTTATTAGCAGTTTATTCTGCTGTAATTTCTCCAGGACCTTACGCGCATGTTGAAGGTGTTCTTCTCTTGTCCTGCTGAAAATAAGGATGTCATCCAAGTATACTATCACAAAATTCCCAATATACTCCTTCAACATCCTATTCATTAACCTCATGAACATAGTGGGCGCATTGCTCAGCCCAAATGGCATGACCAGCCATTCGTACAGCCCCTCATTTGTCTTAAAGGTTGTCTTCCATTCACCCCCTCTCGTATCCGAATCTGATGGTACTCACTTTTCAAGTCTATCTTCGAGAAATAAGCTACCCCACTTAAACAATCCATCATATCATCCATTTGTGGTAGTGGAAACCTGTACTGGATGGTGATTTTATTGATGGCCCTTGAGTCGGTGCACATTCGCCATTCTTCTCCCTTCTTGGGAGTGAGTACCGTTGGAATAGCACAAGCACTTAAGCTCTCCCTTATCAATCCCTTGTCCAACAACTCTTGCACCTGATTCCTAATTTCTTCATTGTCCTTGGGGCTCATTTGGTATGCCGCTTTGTTTAGCAAACTAGCTCCGGGTATGAAGTTAATATGATGACTTATGCTCCGTTTGGGGGGTAACTTGTTTGGTAAGTCATCTACAACTATGTCTGTGAACTCCTCCAACATTTGCTGGATCTCCGTAGGTAAATCTAATATCTCTGTATGCAACAATATTGTCCTTGCTTTCTTTACAACTGCATAACCTGTCTCACCATCCTCAATCTGTTTTAAAAACTATTTACTGCTGGCCAACAACGTTCTCAGTTCACTAGTCTCTGTTGTCCCTTCTTCCTTGATGGTTACAAGCATATGCTTGATTCCATCCTTCACAAATTTATAACAGTTCGTCAATCCATCGTGGACCACTTTCCTATCATATTGCCAAGGCTTGACCATTAGTGTGTGACATACATCCATTGGCATGATGTCACAAACAACTTTGTCCTTATATCTGCCTATCTGAAACTCGACCTCGCTCTGTTCATCCACCAGCAACTGATGCCCTTTTTGCAGCCATGAAACTCTATAACGGTTGGGATGCTTCGAGCGTTTCAGCTCCAATTTTTCCACCATCTCTGTGAACACTAAATTGTCAGTACTACTGTTGTCAATAATTAACTTACAACACTTACCTTGCGACTTACAAATTGTCCTAAACAAAGCCTTCCGCTGCATCTGTTTAGTGACCTCCTTGACTGGTTTTAACAACACCTTGTGCAGCACCAAAGCTTCTCCCATCTTTGGAGCATTCTCTGCTTATTGAGGAGGTGTTGCTGCTTCCTCTGGTTGCACCACATACGCACCCCACTGTTCAGCTGGATCTGCTTCTGGACATTCAAATGAGCGGTGCCCCCATTTATGACACCTATAACACTGATAACCAACCCCTCTACCCTGGCCATTTCCCCTGCCTCGCTGGGATGACCTACTGCCTCTCACGTTGTCACCTCTATCTGCTCATTCAGAAGCTTTAGAACTATTGGTTTCCTCATTGCCGTTAGCAGTTCAGCCCCTGCCATAGGACTGGCCTTTCCCTTTGCTGGTTCCTCATCCTCTCCGAGCATTATGCCTTCTAGCAATTTTCTCTTTTGCCTTCATCGCACTCTGATACGCTTCCTTAGTGTTGTTCGTAGACAAAATACTGATTTCATCCAAAATATCTAACCTTAGCCCATTAACATACCTGGTTATTCTTTCTGATGTATCCTCTGTATATCCGGCTTGCAAATTCACTCGATAGAACTCCTTCGTGTATTCCCTTACCGCCAGTCCTTTCTGTCTGAGATTCTGCACTTGCCTGTGTAATGTAATCTGATAGTCCCTCGGCAGGAATCTACCCTTTAACTTGGCCACCATCCTTAACCAGGTTTTAATCGGCGCCTTGTTCAATCTTTTCCTATCATTCTGAACACTGTCCCACCATAGGGCTGCGTGTCCCTTCAATTTTGTCGCAGTGAATTTAACTCTGCGGTCTTCATTGACTTCCTTGCACTCGAAATACTTATCCATCTCACTAATCCAATCCAATAAGACTTTGATAGACAGGCTTCCATCATACGTCGGGAGTTCTAGCTTGGGTTTACTGCTTGCTACTAAAACAGATCTCAACAGTCTCACTTCTACGGATTCAACTTCTGGTCCATCTACTACTACTTCAACTTCCTCTTCACTGGCATCACCTATTTCTGGATCTCTTCATCTACTTGCCTCTACTACCTCCAAACGGGCAACAAGAATTCTGATCTCCTCTCTCAACCCTTCCTCCACCAATCTTCGAGTGCCTCTGCCACGACCTCGCCTTCCTCTCTCCATTCCTCCTACTAACATAAAAAAGCTGCTCTGATACCACTTTGATGTGACCCAGCCCACATGAGCTCACACTTTACACCCGGGCTCAACTTTACACTTGGTTTCAGATTTTTTTTATGACGTGGCGGATTTGGTTTATTGTCGCTAACGATTGTATGTGGTATGGCAATAGATATGTTACGTTGGTGAAGGGAATGTTTTAATGCATCATTTATTACCCAGCTACAAGCCTCAGGCTTGGTTCCCTCCGTTCACTCTTTTCCAAAATGGTTGGATGATCTGGTTGTTCACGACTCTTCCCTGCTTCTGCATAGTCCAGTGAGGGTTTGGTAGCTACCCTGTATGTTTCCTCCTCAAACGCATATGGCGGTCTCTATTCCTCCTTCGATTATGGTTACAAATGGGTGCTGGTCTTCTGAGCTTGGCAGTGTGGTTGTCTATGGGTTCCTTCTGGTTCACAAACCTGCCTAGGTTCTAGAGATGTGTTTGCGCGAGTTCTTTCTCGGATGTAAGTCCCTCGGCTTCGTTCAGTCATTAATATTTTGAATGTGATCTCTCGTCTGGTGTCTTTCCCCTTGCTGTTTTTCTCACTGCTTCTGGTCTCTATTCGATTTATAAACTGGTTTTGTTGTTGGTTATTATGAACACAGGTATCAGGGTAAATAACTTCGGCAAATGTCCATAGGTAAATACTCTTCTCCCCGATTCAATCCTCCCTTCGTCTGGTGTTGAATCTGACGAGGAATGCTCCTTTTATCTCTCAGACTTTGTCAACTTATCAGCGGCTCAGTTCCACAGCTTCTCGGTCCAGCTTGCTCAGGTACCTAGGGTTTTCACTTACACTCTTTTCAACTTTTTACTTCTAGTATTTTAATAACAGTGGCTAACAGGACCTTGTTTGCCTATGCAGGTCTGTGGTTCGACCTGGGCGCATGGACTCCTTTATAGTTTGGTTTTCCAATGTAACAATCCCTTATCCGATAGGCTCTGGTGCCTGAGAACCGTCAGTTTACAGTTAGGGTTTTGGTTTGGTTTCTTGAAAGGTTTGTCGTTTGCTGTCTCATAGCCACGTTTAGTTTGAAACGCTGTCAATGGAATGTAGTTTGAAATGGCTTCGACTTCTATTTGATTTATCTGTTATATTTGATAAAAAGAAGCGAGCTCTGTTATGGAACCCTAACCTAAGGTTTGTCCTTCCTGGACACTGATACTCGTCTTTTGCTTATAACGACTGTAATGTAATTGTGGCTTGAATAACAATTGTTGTGGACACTATTCTATGTATCTTTGTTTAGTTATGAAAATTTGGAAAGGTTATTGGGGTTACCTGTGTTGGATTTTTATTACCTTCGACACTCTATTCCACTGTACTTTTATTATAGCTCTCGCTGTGATTGGCTATTCTCCTTACGCTCTCCAATTTGCATGTTCTCGTTCTGCTGTGTTATGTGAGTTCATTCTTGAATTGTCGTTCTTTGGAAATGTTTAGAAATGTGACCTGCAGTGGTCGATTCTAGTATGCTGGAACTATTCTTAATTACACAATAGATAAAAAGAATATAACATTACAGAGATAGGAAATGAATCAGATGGACTATTTCTGAAAATAAGATCTATCCCTTCATTCTTTATTTCTTTGTTCTAGAATTGTTGAACCCTGCTTTTGTCTTACATTTCTACTCTTATACATTTTTATTACAATTAATTGAAACTATCATGGATTTCTGTTGAACAGACATGATATGGTTGATAACCACAGTTCAGTTGACATTACAAGACTTTTATTTAGACAATTTTGTCTTTTCTCTTCGAAATGGACAGATTAATTCTTAGCTACTGTTTTATTATTGTTTGGACCTTAATGACCCTAATCGTCGATTTAACCCTGACTTAACATATAAACTTAAAATAAAATAAATTAAAATCCTATCTCATGACCTCCTAAACTAAATACAAAAAAAAAAACAATCCAGATGATCAACAACCTTCCAACCTGGCAGAGACTTCACCCGGTCACGGCGAGCTAGATGCTCCTGCATCAGAAAGTTAGAAGGGAAAAGAAGTTGAGATTGATAGAATTATGTAAAAGCTTTAGAGGGTGATAAGTTGAAATGCTAACTAGTGACTACATTTTATGGGATTGTAATGTTGTCAAAAATCATTCCCCACCTTGAGTGCTTTGGTTTTTAGCTATTGATGAAAAGACTTCATGCTTTGAAATGGATTTCACCTTATTTCAATGACATCTATCAAAACTAACTCAATATATGTGTGACAAGTTTGTGGCTATATCATGAAGTTTATAATTAAAGTATTAATGGAAGCACAAAGATGTAAAGTTGAAGAATAAGTACTAAGTGGTGTATTTTTTGGTTCACTATATTTGGAGCAAAGAGCTAGGAAAAATGAAGTTGTTAAATGTTTTAAACATTATTTGCTCAAGAAAAAATTTAATCATTTTTTATGAGTTTTTTTTTTTTTTTTTTTTTCTAATCACATGTAAACACTCTTATGGATGCAAGAATTATGTAGGCTTGCATACCTTTGTATTCATGGTTCATTAGTAAAGTCTAGGCATAGACCTAGGTGATTCGAGGTGAATGTTGTATTCTTAGAAACCCAACAATAAACTCTGAGTGGGTTTGGTGAATATTCAAGTCATGTTTAAAGGCATGAATATTGGGTTAATGTCAACTTGATCATGAATTAGTTAGGATAATGGTTTCTGATGCATTTATAGATAGTGGTTTATAAGTCCATGGTTTTTGTAACCCATGGTATCTCTCATGGTATTAGATGTCATGAAACATATTTAAAGTGTTGAAATACTACATTGTAAGATGCCTTGATTGGTTGGTCTTGACTTATTTGGCCACTTTGGCTATCCAAAACACATAACTATTAAGTATTTGTTTTCCAATTAAATGTTTTAAGAATCAAACCTAATATTTTGTGAATAATCTATATATTGGTTGTCTTATTTAGATACCTTATATTTCACACACCATATAATTTCCATCTGGATATAATGGCTATGTAAATTAAAAAAAAAATCATAAAAATCTTTGGTTAATGCTTTATTAGAAAATTACAAATAACTTACGCAAAAATATGTTGAAATTCAAGCTCTAGTAAAAATTACGGATACAAAAATTCCTAATTTTGTGCTTCTCAATTTTGCAAAGATCTTTAGCCCTTTTCATTATTTACAAAATGTTTTGAGTAGAGAAAAGACAGAAAAGATTGACTTAAAAAAACTTTCAACACTTTGTGAAAAAAAAATTGATTCTAAAACTCATTAAAATTGCATTCTTTGATACGCTTCATATTAATTGTATTATTAAGATAAATTTGTGAATAAATTTACAAATTTTTCTAACTATTCAAAATGAAGGAAATGTTAAGATAAGAAATAAGATAGGATGTATTTAAAATAATTATAAAAACAAACTACACGTAATTTTATTTTTTATATTTTTTTCCTTTCCAATAATATTTAATTAAACCAATTAAATTTTTATATAAAACTTCACAATTTAATGGTACATAGTTAAAAATAATTTTATAAGAATTTCTTAATATATTTAAAAAAACTATGGTTTCTAAAAATTAATTAATTTTAACTAATAAATTTTTTTAATCTTAATATATATATATATATATAAAATTATATTTTAGAAAAATTTATTATTAAAAATAATATAATTAAATTAAATTTCCCTGTAACTCAATTAATTCGATTGATTGATTGAAAACTCTGCTGCGAAAAGACCAAATTAATCACATCATTAGTCTATTACACTGTTAACATAGTGTATTAACCAAACGATGAAAACTTTATCCATACCAGACGTATACTCTCGTACGAGGAAAGGAACGTAGGGTTCAGCAAATCTGCTGAAATGTCTTCCCCATATTTCCACCTATAAATATTTTATCTCATTCAATATCCAGCAAACCCATTAAAATATTTCGAGTGTAACGAGGTGGAGGAGATACTCCGAAAGTTATGGAAATTTCCGTCATATTTAAAGAAAATCGAGGAAGGATTTTTTGCAATGCCAAGTTATAGTTGTTAAACTTCAAAATTTTAAGTTTCTTAGATATTTTTTATGATTCTTAATCCATTTCCACCATCAAAAACACAATTCAAATACTTCCTTTACAAGATTTTTTGAATTTTTTTTCTCGAATTCTAGTCACTTTTTGTTGAAGATTATGGAGAATGTCCTAGAATAAGTAGATTGGGTTCACATAACCTCAGGATAGGAATTAGTTTCTATTTCTTAGGATGTTGTTCTAACTTCCCTAAAACTATGTATTCTATTTAATTTGTAATGTGCATGAACAATGTAGAGTGTTCTGTAGAGCTAGACTCTCCTGGTTCAGACTCTCTTTCGTAAAGCTGACCAGTGGGTTTATTTCTTTAATACAAACAATACCATTTTTTTATCATGGTATCAGAGCGTTAGGGCTGAGGAACCTATACACTCGCTCGTGGGTGGTTTGTTAAATCGAGATCATCGCAGTTGTGAGGAAGATAACTGCGACGATTCTGAAATCGCCGCTGGTTATGAGTGTACCTCTGTGACGAGGTTGTTGTAGCTCCTTCACACATATTTATTCTTTTATCGTCGTAGGAAAGACGTGTACAGCGGCAACGAAATCGCAGAAAAGACAACAATTCTGTGACGATCATGGAAGCCAACAACAAGGCTGTGGATGAGTGCGAAAGCCAAGAACAAAGTTGTAGCTATTAGAGAAGCTGTGTGGGGAAGCCAAGAACAAGGCTAAGGTTGTCTGGAGGTTGAGGAGAAAGCCACAGTGATCTGCGGGTGTGCTATGAGATCAAACAACATTGAAGAGCAGTGATCTATCTCTGTCACAGATCTGGGGTAAAATTAACATCTTTTACCTGTTGAAATTTTTTTTTCTAAATTGCCAAGATGAATAACAATATATTTGAAGCATGCATGAATGAGCATAACAAGCTCGATGGTTCCAATTATGCTAATTGGAAGTTCAAGATGCAGACTCTACTAGAAGCGCAGAGTGCTTGGATGATTGTGAATGGGCCGAGGCCCGCGGCTGGATCAGCATCGATCCCAAATTCGGAGAAACGAGAAAGTAAAGCAAGGACAATGTTAAAGATGTCAGTGAAACATTATATTATACTGCCTCAGAGAAGGTAAGTCAGCTAATGAAATCTGGAGAATTCTGAAGGAATTGTACAAGATCAGAAATTCAAATCGTCTTCTGTTCCTAAGGAGTAAGATCCTATCCATGAAGATAGAGGAGAATGAAACAATTGCTTCATTCGTAGCATGGATTACGGATATGAAAACCAAATTATTGGATAGTGGTCATACAATGGACGATACAGATTTTGTAACCATTATAATAAATGGTGTCATTGATGGTTATCAAATGTTCATCACCGGGATAAATGCTAGAGAAAAGATCTCGCATTTTGAAGAGCTGACAGGTATACTGATGTAGGAAGGAGAGAGGAGATAGACTCTGAAGCCCCATAGTGTCGATCTTGCATTGATGGCAAAGAAGAACTTCTATAAAGGGAAAGAAGGTCTACAATAGCAAAACATAGCAAGTTCACGTAAACAACCATATCTGAATCAAGGTATGTATCCCAATAAAAACTACTCTGAAACTAAATGTTTTTATTATGGAAAATTGGGTCATATTACCAGGGAGTGTAGGAAAAAGAAGTATCATGAAGAACAGAAGAAGTTGAAAAGGCATGCAGGTCATCTCACGAATGGTGATCAGGTGCATAATTTAAGATTGTTCATGGCAGATCATGATGAAAATGTTGATGCAAACATTTGGTATGTAGACTAAGGAGCGTTAACACATACGACAGGGAATAAGCACTGGCTCAAGGATTTTAAATAAATCAACGAAGGTGAACAAATCTACCTAAGTGATGACAGAAGCCATCAATTCAAAGGGTGTGTGAAAGTTTCTGGCATTCTATCTGATGGTAATATCAAACAAATTTATAATGTAATGTATGTGCTTGGTATAACAAAGAACTTGATTTCTTTATCTATGATTACAGATCAATATTTGAAAGTTGAATTTTTAAAATCTAACTGCTACATTAAAGATCCGCTAGATGGCATGAAGACAATTGATACAGGAATCCAAACAAGAGGACTATATAATTTGGATGTGAGACCTGCATCGGTTTGAGCATTGATAGCAGCAAGCCTGACTATAGAAGAGCTTTGGCATCAGAGATTCGGTGACATTAACTACAATGATTTGCAGTTATTACAAAAGAAGTAAATTGTTAGAGATCTTCCTATGCTAAAACAAGTACATAATGACTATGATGCCTGTACTTTAGGAAAAATGCATAGAGAAGAATTCCCTATTAGAGTTGAAAAGAAACTGAGGGATATACTAGAATTAGTGCACATAGACCTTTGTGGTCCCATGCAAACAAAATCTTTAGGAGGTGCACTGTATTGCCTACTGTTTATTGATGACTATACAAAGTTTTCTTGGGTTTATTTCTTAAGTAAAAAGAGTCATACATTCGAATAATTTAAGTAGTTTAAAAATATGATTGAAAGACAAATAGGGAAACAGATAAAAATTCTCCACTCTGATCAAGGGGGAGAATACGGGAAGGACGAACTCATAAGATATGGTGAAGATCATGAAATTTTGCAACAGTTTACAATACCCCATACTCCACGGAAAAATGGAGTAACAAAAAAAAAAAAAAAAAAAACTGAACACTGGTGGAATGTGCCAGAAGTATGCTTAAAGGTAAGAGTATTTCAAATGGTTTTTGGGTTGAAGAAGTGAATATTGTAGTTAATTTAAAAAATATGAGTCCTACAAGAAGTATTGAGTCTAAAACTCCTTTTGAGGCACTATATGGATATAAGCCTGCAATAAAACACTTAAGAATATTTGGATCTAAAGCATTTTCCGACATTCCAAAGGAAGATATAAGAAAATTAGACTCGAAAGCCATCAGATGTACTTTTATAGGGTATTGTTCATTATATGAAGCATACAGATTATTTAATCCCTCTACTCACAAGATATTTGTTAATAGAGATGTTATTCCATGAGTACGATAATGAAGAACCTGATGAGCACTATGATGGATGGGACATTCCGTACGTTGAGGAAGAAGAAATAGAGAACAATCAGGGTCAGCAGCAAACAAAGGTAGAGGATGAACATCAATAACAATAGCAGTAGGAAGAAATAAGGTTTGAAACCACTACCCCACCACTCAGGAGATCAGGTAGGAAAGCTTAAATGCTCGCAAGATATAAGGAAAATGCGTTTATAACTAGTATGATGAATGTGGTTAAACCGTCTAGTTATAAAGAAGCAAATGAATGTAGTGAATGGAAAACAACCATGGAACAAAAATATGATTCAATAATAAGAAATAACACTTGGGAATTGGTTGAACTTCCTAGAGGAAAACAAACCATAGGTTGCAAATGGTTATTTAAACCAAAAATTAATGTAGATGGAACTACAGAAAATATGGAAGCTAGGTTGGTTGCAAAGGGGTACTCACAAAAAGAAGGGATAGACTATGAAGAAACCTTCACCACTGTAGCTAAATTAAACACAATTAGAATTTTAATTGCTTTAGCTACTAAGAAACATTGGATGATGCACCAACTAGATGTAAAACCTACATTTTTGAATGGAGAACTAAAAGAAGAGGTTTATCTGGAGCAACTAGAAGGGTTTGTCCAGAAAGGAAAATAACATTTAGTTTGTAGGTTGAAGAAAGCACTTTATGGACTGAAACAAGCTCCTAGGTCATGGTATGAGAAAATTGATTCATTTTTTCTACAAGCTGGCTATAATAGAAGCAATAATGACCCTAATCTTTACACCATGAAAGATGAACAAGGGTGCGTAGTGTTGATTTCATTATATGTAGATGATTTGATAATTACAGGTGATGCTACCTATCTAATTGATGAAATCAAGAAACATATGTCACAGATGTTTGAGATGAAGCACCTTGATGAACTTAAACACTGTTTAAGTCTTGAAATCTGGAGAGATTCAAGTCAAACATTTTTGTCTGAAGAAAAGTATGTCAAAGGCCTATTAGAAAAGTTTAAAATGGATCAGTGTAAGCCTGCACTGGTACCATTGTAGCAGAACATCAAATTGCAGTGTGAAGATAGCTCAAAAGCGGAGGATGCAACACTTTACAGATAGATGGTTGGGAATCTAATCTACCTAACCACCACTAGACCTGATTTTTCTTATGCAGTCTGTGTGCTGAGCCAATTTATGTCTAAGCCACTTGAAATCCATTGGAATGCAGCAAAGAATGTTTTGAGGTATCTACAAGGTATTGTAATTTATGGAATTATTTACACTCTCTTCTGATGTTAGATTGGAAAGATTTGCAGATTTAGATTAGGCTGGAAATGTAGATGATAGCAGATCTATCGCAGGTTATGCATTCAGTGTTGGATCCAGGGTGATTACATGAAGCAACAAGAAGTAGAACACAGTCTCCTTGTCCTCAGCAGAAGCATAGTATCAAGCCATGTGTGCAACAACGTGTGAAGCAGTTTGGTTGTGGAGACTCCTCCATGATGTTGGGGAAGAACAGACAGTCACAAAAACAATGAGATGCGATAATCAAAGTTTAATCAAGCTGGCCAATAATCCAGTGTTTCACAAAAACACTAAACATATTGATACTCAATTCCACTTTGTTAGGGAGAAAGTGCAACCTAAAAAAATCCATTTGGAATATTGTAATACATGTGATAATGTTGCAGATATTTTCACTAAGCCTCTTGGAAAAGTTAAGTTTCAAATATTTAGGGAGATATTAGGCATATTTGTGAACCCATTCTCCATTAAAGGGGAGTGTTGAAGATAATGGAGAATATCCTAGAATAAGTAGAGTTGGTTCACATAACATCAGGATAGTACTTAGTTTCTATTTCTTAAGATGTTGTTCTAACTTCCTTAAAACTATGTATTCTATTTAATGTGTAATGTGCATGAACAATGTAGAGCGTTCTGCAGAGCCAGACTCTCCTAGTTCAGACTCTCTTTTGTAAAGTTGACCAGTGGGTTTATTTCTTTAATACAAACATTACCATTTTTTATCACTTTTAACGGTCCCGGAAATCTCTTGACCTCCGTGGACTACTCAAATATTTGTTTTTGCTGCTTTACATTGTACTGGAGCTAGTTTTGCTAGCAACTTAACAGGAAAAAAAAAAAAATAGTTGTGCTCAATTTGATTAAAATAAACAAATAATCTTTTTTATTATTTTTCCTCTTCTTAGTTTAATGAGATATTGACTTACTAAATGCAATAGAACATTAACAATATCAATACTCAACCAGTCTGTATGCAGCACGATCATTAGTTTTTCATTTTTAAGGATTCTTTTTGTTAAGTGTGAAGCCAAATTCACGAAGGATTCCAGATTAGATCTTGCTAGATCTCGAGGATTCTAGATCTCTACACTGCCATTAGTTTCTAGAATCAAATGCAGGATTCTATAACCTCCTACACTGCCAATGGTTTCTAGATCATTTCATATCTCCATCCGAACCACACATAGGATTCTAGATCCTTCTTCTGCCTCTATAAATTTGTAATTTCTTTGGCCAAGGAAAGCAAGCCAAGGCCCAAGCCTGTTATGTAATGCAAAGTGATTTCTATTCTCCAGTGATTGTTTTATCTATTTCGCTATTTTTTATTAAGAAATCTTGTTGTTTCTCCATTTGTCTGTCTCTAAGTATAAATCTGTTGTGTGTTATGTATGCTCTGGTCTAACAATTGGTATCAGAGCATGGTTCAAATATCCACGGTGCAAGCCGCTTAGTGCCATCACCTTGCTCTGGCAGCGTTCATTAAAACGTTGGTTGTTACTCCTGGAGCTGTTGAAGGATCTGTCCAGGAAATAGATGAGGAACACTGGAACTAAAAGGCAGTTGCTGCAAGAAAAACAAGGTGGTGGATCTATGTTGAAATGTGTTGCTGGAGTTTGAAAAAGTGGAGATCCGTGGAGATTGGAGTTGAAACGTGGTGTTCGTAAGTTTTTTACATCAAGTTTGCATGTATACTTGAAGTTTTTTCTCAAACCAACATATGTATGTGTGAAATGTGAAAAGGTTAAAAACATTATATATGCTTTTATATTTATTATGAAACATATATAATTATATGTTGGAATTTTGAAAAGTATATTTTAAAAAGGAGCAGGAATTTTGAAAAGGCTATTTTAAAAGGAGGAACGTCATTATTACTAAATTATAAAGAGTAATAATTAAAGTTTTATTTTCTTAAGTGGAGTTTTTTGTGTTTTGAGGTGTGAATTTGATTGAAAATGGGGACAACACTTACAGATATGAAGAAGTTGAGTGGGCTAATTTTTCCCTATGGAAATCACAGATGGAGGATATACTGATTTTAAAGGATCAGTATTTTCCGATTGAGGGCATAACAAAGAAACCCTCATCAATGACAAATGAAGAGTGGAATAAGCTAGATAGAAAGGCGATTGCAACAATCCACAAATATTTAACAAAGAATGTTTATTTTAATGTGTCCGGAGAAAAGACGGCTAAAGGATTATGGAAGAAGCTCCATGATCTATATGAGAAGAACACAACATCAAACTAAGTGTTCTTGATGAACAAGCTTTATAATCTCAAAATGAAGGAGGGTGCTTCAATTGCTGAGCACTTGAATGCATTTAATATTATTAGTAATCATCTTGCCTCCGTTAAAATCATTTTAGATGATGAAATTAGAGCTATTTTGCTAATGTGTTCTATGCCAGACAGCTGGGAAAATTTAATTGTAGCTATGAGCACTTCAACAACTATAGGGAGCCTGAAGTTTGATGATGTCAGTAATAGTTTAATGAATGAGGAGCTGCGACACAAGCCAATTGCAGAAAACCAGGAAGGAGAGGCTCTAGCTCTAGCTAATTGTGGTAGGAGAATGGATCGAGGCTGGCAAGGGCGATCAAGATCGAGAGGCAGATAAAAATCAAGGAGAGGAAGGATCATCTACTTTCATTGTGGCAAACCCAGGCACATGAAGAAAGAATGTTGATTCTGGAAGAAATGACAAAAGTATCAGAGACCATCTAGTACAAATCACAAGTCATCCAACACAAATGAAGGTGAGAGTACTGCTGTAGCCAAAGATGGTGATGTGTTGTTTACTGTTTCAGTACAGGATGCATGTGTATATACATCTAGCAGTGGTTTTGATTGGATCCTTGACTCTAGGGCATCTCATCATGTAACCCCATGCAAAGATAGTTTTGTTTCATATAATCTTGGTGATTATGGTAGAGTGCATTTGGGGAATAATCATTTTTGTAGTATTGTTGGAGTGGGAGATGTGTAGATCAAGATGAAAGATGGACAAGATACATTGTTGAAACAGGTCAGGCATGTACCAGAAATGCACATGAGTTTAATCTCTATGGGATGACTGGATTGTTCGTTATACGACCAAAGTCCCACATTGACTAGAAGTGGGGAAGATCATGGGTATATAAGGATGGACAAATATCTCCATTGGTATGAGTCCTTTTGGGGGTAAAGCCCAAAAACAAATCCATGAGGGCTTAGGCCCAAAGTGGACAATATCATACCATTGTGGAGATATGTGGTGCCTAGAGTCCTTACATGGATGATGAAGACTATTCGACAAGCTTTGGAAAAGGAGGCTGGAAAATTAGCAAAGGTGCATTTGTCGTGGCCAAAGGACCCAAGACAAGAAAATTATACACATTGAAGACACTGATAGGAAAATCTGATTTGGTTGCTGTCACAAAAGAAGGAAATTCAGCAGATTTGTGGCATAAGCGTTTGGATCACATGAGTGAGAAGGGCTTAAAAATCCTTGTTGATAAGAATTTATTACCATGTTTGAAATCCTATAATCTTGATCTTTATGAGAATTGTATATATGGTAGACAAAGAAGGGTTTCATTCCTTAGAGATGGCCATGACACAAAGAAAAATGTGTTGGAATTGGTACACTCAGATGTGTTTGGTCTTGTTAACATCAAATCATTAGGAGGAGCATCATATTTTGTAACGTTTATAGATGATGCATCCAGGAAGGTTTGGGCATATCCTATGAAAAATAAAGTGAGGTGTTTGGAATATTTCAAAATTTCCATGTTGCTGTTGAAAGAGAGACTAACAAATTGCTGAAGTGTTTAAGAACAGATAATGGGGGAGAATATTGCTCAAATGCATTTGAGGAATATTGTAACAGGTTTGGCATAAAGCATGAGAAGACTGTGCCTGGTACTCCTCAACAAAATAGTGTCGCAGAAAGGATGAATTGCACCATTATGGAAAATGTGAGAAGTATGTTGTCCAACTCCGGTTTGGAGAAGAATTTTTGTGCTGAAGCAGTCAGGACCGCTTGCTACCTCATAAATAGATCTCCAACTACAGCCTTGGATTGCGGTATCCCTCAAGAAGTTTAGACTGGTAAGAATTTGAATTATTCTCACTTGAAGATCTTTGGATGTGAAGCATTCGTACATATTCCCAAAGAAAATAGAACTAAGCTAGATGATAAATTTATGAAACACATTTTTTTGGGATATGCGAATGAAGATCTTGGTTATCATCTATGGGATCCAGTCAAACATAAAGTTATTAGAAGAAGGGATGTTATATATAATGAGACATAAATGTTCAAGAGGACTGTAGGTGAGTTGGAGGTCAAGAAGTTTATTGACAGTTTTGAAGAGAAGCAGGAAAACATACCACCAATACAAAAAAATCAACAACAAATTCAGGAGCATGAAGAACAACAACTGGAAAATAATGAACAACAAGAAGAAGGAATCTTGCAGGAACCTTTACAGGAGATTCAACCTGACAATGCACCACCACAGTTGGTTCGTAGATCTTCTAGGCCTCGTAAGCCTTCACAAAGGTATCCTCCTTCAAACTATATTTTGTTGACTGGTGAAGGTGAATCTAATTGTTTTCAAGAAGATTGTAAAGTTGAGCACAGTAAAGAATGTAAGAAAGCAATGGAAGAAGAAATGAACTCTTTGCAGGAAAATAAAACTTGGGAGTTGGTAAACCTCCCAAAAGGTAGAAAGGTTGTACAAAACAAATGGGTGTACAAGATTAAGCATGAAGGCGATGAAAAGAAGGAGAGGTATAAAGCAAGACTGGTGGTGAAAGGTTTTGCCCAAAAAGAAGGTATTGACTTCACTGAAATTTTTTCACCTGTTTTTAAAATGTCATTCATTAGAGCAATTCTTGGTCTAGTTGCTGCTTTAGACCTAGAATGTGAACAGTTAGATGTAAAAACTGCTTTCCTTCATGGTGAATTGGAGGAAGAAATTTATATGGAGCAGCCAGAAGGCTTCATAGGAAAAGGAAAAGAAGGCCTTGTTTGTAGGTTGAATAAGAGTCTCTATGGGTTGAAACAGGCACCTTGATAATGGTACAAGAAATTTGATTCATTCATGTTGGAATATAGTTTTCAAAGGTTGGAAGTTGACCATTGTGCCTATATCAAGAGGTATGATCAACAAATGTATATCATATTATTGTTATATGTTGATGACATGTTGATTTTTGGGCATGACAAGAATAAGATCAATAGGTTGAAGAAAGATTTGGGTAGAAAATTTGCAATGAAGGATTTGGGACTAGCACAATAGATATTGGGCATGTGGATTATGTGTGACAGGAAAAACAAAAGGTTGTGGCTATCACAAGAAAAATATATCGAGAAGGTGCTTGACGGGTTTAATATGAAGGATGCCAAGCCAGTTGGTACACCCCTTGTAGCCCACTTCAAGCTGAGTATTGAATTATGTCCTAGTAATGACAAAGAGAAAGAAGAGATGAGAAAAATACCTTATGCTTCAGCTGTTGGTAGTGTAATGTATGCCATGGTATGCACACGACCAGACATTGCATATTCAGTGGGAGTCGTGAGTAGGTTCCTTTCCAATCCAGGCAAACAACATTGGCAAGTAGTAAAATGGATTTTAAGGTATCTCAAGGGTACTAGTCATTATTGTTTATGTTTTTGTCAGGATGAGACTATGCTTGAAGGATTTACAGATGCAGATATGGATGGAGATACGGATACTAGAAAGTCCACTACAGGTTATTTGTATACATTTGCAGGTGCAATAGTATCTTGGGTGTCAAGGCTACAAAGAATAGTAGCCCTCTCTACAACAGAAGCAGAGTAAATCGCTGCAACAGAAGCTTGTAAAGAGATGTTGTGGAAGCAACGATTCCTAGGAGAGATAGGAATAAAGCAGGACAAGTATGTGTTATATTGTGATAGTCAGAGTGGCATTCACTTGGTGAAAAACCCAACATTTCATTCAAAAACCAAGCACATTGACTTAATGTACCATTGGATCTGGCATGTGTTGGAGGAAGAATAGTTATCCTTGGAAAAGATCCATATAGATAGGAACCTTGTTGATATGCTCACTAAGATTCTACCACGAAATAAACATGAGTTATGTAGAGGCATGGTAGGACTCGGTGTGACTTGATGACTCTTATTTGGTTTCAAGTGGGAGAATGTTAAGTGTGAAGCCAAATTCACGGAGGATTCCTAATCAGATCTTTCTAGATCTCCAGGATTCTAGATCTTTCTACACCGCCATTAGTTTCTAGAATCACATGCAGGATTCTAGAACCTCCTACACCGCCAATGGTTTCTAGATCATTTCAGATCTCCATCTGAAACACACACAGGATTCTAGATACTTCTTCTGCCTCTATAAACTTGTAATTTCTCTGGCCAAGGAAAGCAAGCCAAGGCCTAAGCGTGTTATGTAATGCAAAGTGATTTCTGTTCTCTAGTAATTGTTTTATCTATTCCGCTATTTCTGATTAAGTAATCTTGTTGTTTCTCCATTTGTCTGTCTCTGAGTATAAATCCGTTGTGTGTTATGTATGCTATGGTCTAACACTTTTACTATAGGCAGTGGCCTATCACGTAGACACGTTTTATCAACAAAATTTGTTTTCTAGAAATGGCGACTTCCTTACATTTTCCCGAATCCCACCTCTCTACAGTGTTCTTCGTCGATTTTTGCCATTGGCAATTTCATGATGTCTCTTAATTTTGGAAACGATCAATCAATCAATTCTCGTTGACATTTTTGGCTTCTTGTTTCAAATTTATTGAAATATTTTTGGATTTTTGTGATAAAGTAATGAAGGTTGGGAAATAATTTTACTAACCATTTTATTTTCAATATTGTTTGGGTGGCAGTAATAAAGAATATAGTGATTTTTTCCATTATGTTTTGATAAATTTTTTGTTTCCTATAATAAAACTCAAAGAGTAAGCTACTTCAATAATGAGTGGCTCTGATAAGTCATAAATATTTATCATAATATTCCAGATAGATCTAGCTTACCGGTGATTATATATATAGTAACAGCCAAAAAAATTACAATTCACCATGATATATAAAATAACCAACCCAAAAAAAACACCTAAACTAAAATTAGCAATAAAGAGATTGCGAGGATGAAATATGCTGATGAGTCAAAGTTCATAATTGGTTTTGAGTTAAAGGTATGTTGCTTGAAATTATGTACAACCATGGAGAAGACGGTCCATAATTAGTTTTGAGTCTAGGTAAGCATTATAATATTTTTTATTTTTATTTATTTGTTTGATTTGATTTGAAATTGGAAAAGATATCCAAAATAATACCTTGGACACAATGAACTTATTTAATTGCAAGGAACTTCATTAATACAAAACCTACATTGAACCCAAACCCGCCATCACGAAACTAAAATTTAGAAAAGCAAAACTCAAAAAAAGAAACAAGAAATCCAATGATGAAATTGATGCATTCATGGCTACAATGAGGTCATTGATACAAAATCTCCAAAACAAAAGAGAGCCATCATGTTTGTCTCTTGGAAGCTCATTAAACTCAAATGTATCATTCATATCCAATGCCAAAGTCAATGAACAAATATTTCTTATTACAATGTAGAATTGGTCTAAATAAAGACAAAATAAGTGAACTCAACATTACTAACCAATCTTTGTCGTATTTGTTTGTTGTCCAAAGAAACAACCAAACCGTACTAGTTAAAAAAAAAACACGTTTATATGTGACAGTGGACCTACCAACCATTTCAAGAAAATTGGATGGATAGTTGGTTTATAATATTTGATAAACCTCCCTATCATAATAGAGAGGTTCCTCTATATCTTCCGAGGAAGGTTTGGGTAAAGTTTCATCTAGGACTCCATGTTAATAAATTTGAAATGGGATAATTCCAAGGGACGTCATGCATCTATGCAAGGCAAACAAAATTCTAGGAGCAACCCAACACTAGGTCTTCATCCACAAACATGGAGAAGTAACCCCCTTCCAAGCATCCTCTAGTTATGTATAACATTATTCAAATCTAGACAACAACATCCACATTGGTTTACATGCTAGTACAACATGGTAGCTTGGTGGCATTGATGTGTGAGGAGCCACCAATAACAAAGATTGTGGGAGGGGTTGGACCATCAGGATTTGCAGGAAGGTTTAACCAACAAAGGCCACATGGAGGATCACTTGAACCTCACAGATGTAGTAGCTATGGGAATATTTGTTATGGTCAGATGAAGGGTAGCAGGCAATAGAGATTTATGGAGGAGGTCATTATCTTGACCATCCTCACATTCTTTATTTACATATTTATATACAAATTTTATTGTCTATTTTCTTTACTATATAGTTTTATGTTGTTAATAGTTGTTGCACCATGATAACCCTCCCCTAACCCGTGCTGATGAATTGATGCTAGTTTTGGCCACCAATGCTACAACTAATGTCACTTGCTCATTCAATGTACCTCATAGTTAGGTATGGTTGATTGAAACTATCTCTCCTTGCAAAAATTTTCATATGATTTTGATCCATAATAAAAATTATTTTAGTTTGAGTAGAATTGTAGTGTTCATTTAATGGTTGTATAAATTGTGTTGAGCCAAGACCACTTACTGTGACATGTGTTCTCCTTACTAGGCATAGGCATAATATGTCAAATTAGATTTTGTTTAAATATTTATTTCATTATCTTATTTTTCTTTACTAATTGAAATATTATAAATATATATGATGGTAACTCCATTTTGTCATTTATCCACTATTATCCCTTCATATCATTAACCATCATCCACCTTTTTCCCAATGGTTGTCCACCACTATTATTATATTGTCCCAATGTTTGGTATATAGCTTACCTTGGTTGGAAACATCTATCATTAGTACAACTCATGGGTGTTTATCATTACCTACATCCACCATCTTCACCATCCCATCCACTCGCAGAGGTTGCATCCATAGACCATTTGGAAGTGCCCCCAATTTTTAATACCATTATTATGTCCCCGGTGGTTTCTCTAGATAGCCCCCATGTAAGCCCCTGACCATCAACCCATGATTGTAGTTTAGTTAATACAATAGTAGATAATTATTTTTAGTAGGTTATGTCAGGGATTGCTCCACCTACTAGTGAATCTCCATTATTAGGTGACACATCATGTTGAGATCATTCATTGATGACTTTATATTTGTGATGAATTTAATCATTTTTTTTATTCTTTGACCCTTGTGACTATTCCAAAGTGGTATAATAGAGAGGTTGGGGGGTGCGGAGGAGTATAACATCCTCACAAGTGATTATATCATATTTGGTGAGGTTTCTATGCTTGAAGTATAAAGTATTAGTTTGTAAATGTGTAAGTTATTGTGCAAAGAAATATCATGAGAATGTTATTTCTTTGTCTAGTCCCTAGAGATATGAAGCATGCCCTAAAAGGAAACAAAATCGAGCTCCTCTTCTAGTAATGCAAGGAATATTGACTTATGGGATGCAAATAATGGTGGAGATGATGAAAGTGGGTTAATGGGTGACTAATGAGACTCACTTGTATATATGGCATCATATGTTGTACGATCATGTTTGGGCATGAGATGTCTTTTGAATATTAGAATAAGTTTCTATATAGGTCATCATATGCTATATAACCATATTTAGGCATGAAGTGTTTTATTGTATATTGTCAACACTATGTCATTTTGTCAAAAAAGTACATTTGAGATGATTTTTTGGGTGTTTGTGTATTTGTATTTCATGGAATATGTTCTATGAATTGAGGTTCTTGTTTAATTAAATTTGAAGTGTTATATTTCTAGGTTAAACTTGCATCTATGAAATGGGAACCTAGACATGTTGTATTGTTGAAGGTGTTTGGATCATGTTCCTAAAGGCATGCCCATTAGGCATATTCATGGTGATACATGTAGTTAATGATCCTAAACAAATTTCAATAAGTTTTATTCCTCAAGGAACACTTCTCCAAGAGTATACCAAATCCAAAAATCATTCTTTTATAATAACTAGTGTAATAGAGATATGTATTTTATCTTCAATTTCTATATTAAATCACTTAACAATTTCAACCATATGTTATATAAAATATACATGAATGATAAATCTTGGAAATTAATTAATCATAAAGATGCAAAAGGAAAAAGAAAATTTTCAATCACACAATTTTAGATAACAATATAATTTATACACATGAACAAGTTTTTCATAAGATTGGCACAATATCTAGCTCTCCAAACTTTAGCAAGATAAAATCATGAAAATCCTAGAAAACATCAAAGATGCACAATAAGATACCATCAACACCAATAAGTCCTCCCTTGGCTTCAAGAAGAGTTTACCATAACCTCTTTACACTAGCATTATTTTAGTCCTTAGGGTTTACAAACCCTATCCATATTGCATCACACAAGTGCATAAAAAAAGTTCTCTATTCCTTATCTACATATATACTTTTCCATCCTAGGGTTTGTATACTCAAATCCTTGTCCTTAGACTCTTACACTAACATAAACATAAACACCTCCATGGAACATAATGAAAGATGTAATAACCAACCTGTCTTATAGGAAAGGCATGGCATCATACTCAAAACTCATTAATTTCATGACACCATGATTTTTCCCTAGGTTAACATCCCTCAATAACAAGGTTTTAAAATCATCCAAGGTGTTAGCTCCATTCTCCAAGTCTTCTACTAGGTTAGAAAATCTAGTAGTACCACAAGATGCATCATAGGCATCATCATGAATCACACCAACTCCATGTTCTTCCCTATAGTCTACATGGACAACAGAAACCATAGCATCACATGAGAAAATATAAAATTCACGAAGAAGAAATCTCTCCATGAAACATAAAAGACATCTTTCTCTTCCCTTTTCGTCTTTTAGTCTTTTCTCATACACCCTAATGTCATACTACTAGGTTTTCCTCTTGATTCAAATGTATTTCTCTATATAATATTTTTGTGAGATAATAAAATGAATAGAGTACAATGATGACAAAATATATGACTCCACTCTCCTCCCTTTTATATACAATAGGTGAAGAAAGTGTTGTCGATGCTTCAACATCCTCTAAAATTTGGGGTTACATTTAAATTTTGGAGCCTACTTTGACCTTGGAAGTTATCGTATCTAGTGTTAGAAAATTATATATTACGGAGCAATGGAACACATAAAATATTACAGAAATATAAACACAGAAAAAGCATAAAAAAAGAGAAACACAGATATATGTGGTTCACCCAGTTTGGGCTACATCCACCCTGAACAACTAGTCCTTCCTTTCTATTATCTAGCAAAATGAAGAGACACAACCTACAACAGATCTGCTATAATATCCTCTGTTTTCTCTCACAATCTCACCTCTTTGTTTCTCGATCAGAGAATACATATCTATTACACATCCTCAAATACAATTCCCTCATACAAAGGGAGGGGTTTCCTTCTAGGGCAAAAAAACATAAACTAAACATAAGTAATACCGTTAGATCATCTGCCTAATGAATGGCCCAGATTGACTAGAAATTACTATACTTTTAGAAGGCAATTTTACATCTATTTTAAGGTTTTGGGAGCTACCCTTGAAACCCTCACCGAGGGACTGCCGGCCCCCAGACCCCCTAGCCGAGGGGGATCGCCCCCCCAAACCCCCGCGATGGGGGACAAGTCCCTCCCGCACCCCCTCATGTGGAGGGGTGTACAAACTTCCTGGGGTATACACCCGGTTGAAACAAAGACTTCTGAACAATCATGCTCCACACCCAACAATCTCCCAATTGGAGAATGATTGTAGCAACTCCATCGCTGCTTCATTTGCTTGTTAATGACTCCTCTTTGGACTTGGTTGTTTCTCATCTTCATCGTCATCCTTAGAGACCAATTGAAACTGATCATATTCTCAATTTCTCCATGGTTACAAATTTTGTTAGCATATCTGCAAGATTGTGGCTAGTGTGTATCTTTTCTAGCTTCAACCTCCATCTTCCAACACTGATCGTATGAAATGGTACTTGAGCTGTATGTATTTTGTCCTACAATGAAATGCTAAGTTCTTTGCAAGATGAATGGCACTTTGGCTATCACCGTATAACGTGGCCATATCATGCTCCTTACCCAATTCACCCATAAACCTTTGTAACCAAATCATTTCTTTACTAGCCATTGTAGCAGCAACATACTCTGCTTTTGTTGTTGAAAGTGCAACAACACTTTGGAGTTTTGAAACCCAACTGGAAGTTGTTCCACCTACTATAAATACATATCCTGTAGTGCTCCTCCTGTTATCTGTGTCACCGTCCATATCTGCATCAACATATCCCTGTAGAGAAATGTTTGAACCACCAAAGCATAATGGTTGATTTGTGGTACCTTTCAAATATTTGAGAATCCATTTCACTCCCATCCAATGTTCCTTTCCTAGATTGTTCATGTACCTATTTAAAACTCCCACTGCATGTGCAATATTAGGCTTTGTGCAGACCATTGCATACATTAAGCTTCCAACTGCTGATGCATATGGAACTTTAGACATATAATCCATGTCTTCTTGGGTCTTTAGGCACATTTCCTTAGTAAGTTTGAAATGGCTAGCAAAAGGTGTACTAACTAGTTTTGCATTGTGCATATTAAATATTTTCAACACATTTTGTATGTACTCATTTTGAGACAATGTTGATTTGCGATCTTTCCTGTCTCTAGTTATTCTCATACCATAGATTTGTTTTGCAACTCCCAAATCCTTCATTGCAAACGATTTTGCCAATTTTATTTTGAGCACATTTATTTCCTGCATGTTAGACCCTGCAACAAGCATGTCATCTACATACAATAAC
>APFE031237221.1:0-11816 GCA_000404065.3 Pinus taeda | reverse complement strand
TCATTGTTCCACAAATGAGCAAATTGCAGACATATTCACCAAAGCGCTTGGAAGAGAAAAGCTTGAAAGATTCAGAACAATGCTTGGACTCACCAACATCCCTTCAGATTAAGGGGGGGAATGTTGACACCTAATCGTCAGCGATTGGGAGAATTTGAATGTGAACAGTCATCAACAAGATGAACTGAGCAGTCACATTCATGTATATAACAAATAGCTACCTAATGGAATAAATGAATTAGTTTTTGTGGAGTTACTCCTGGCCTAACAGAATCGTTGGTCGTGGAAAAGTAAAGTTGAAGTTACAAGGTGGAAGGGTTAGAACACTTCTGGGTGTTTTGCATATTCCTGCATTGGCCAGAAATCTAATTTCTGTAAGCAAGCTGGATGATGCCATTGGTATTGATGTGGGGAGTTCGAATTGGAACTCTATTCAAGCTACAAGGTAGCACTATTATTGATGGTTGCAATAGTTCTATGGTTCCTAAAAATGAAGCAGAAAATATAGTGGTATCTAGAGAAAAGACCATGCTATGGCATCAAAGGCTTGTAAATATTGGCGAGAAGGGCCTTCAAATACTTCATGGTAAATGTATGGTAGATGGTATGACTAATATCTCTCTAGATTTTTATTTCTGTGAAAATTGTGTATATGGGAAGCAGAATCGGGTGAGTTTCCCCTCTCGTGGTAAGATGATGAAACATATATTAGAGCTTGTGCACAGTGATGTGTTTCGACCTGTGAAGGTTCCATCACTCGATAAGTCTATGTACTATGTATCATTTATAGATTACTTCTCAAGGAATACATAGATAAATTTCCTTAAGAAGAAATCGAAAGTCTTTGATAGGTTTAAACAATTTAAGGCTCTGGTGGAAAACCAGACAGAGAAGAAGATAAACGTGTTGAGAACAGATAGCGGTGGAGAGCTTTGCAGCAAAGAATTTGAAGAAATATGTAAGAAGTGTGGTATAGCATGACATAAGACTACTCCATACACATATGAGCAAAATGAAGTTGAAGAAAGAATGAACAAGACGTTGATGGAAAGGGCAAGAAGCATTCTCAGTGGTGTCGGGTTAGGACATGAATTCTAGGCAGAAGCTGTGGAGACAGCATGTTACCTAGTCAACAGATCACCTTCATCAACATTAGAGGATACAACTCCACAAGAGGTATGGATTGGTAAGAAACCCTCTCTTTCACATCTGAGGGTATTTGGATGTGATGCATATGTACATGTTCCAAAGGAGAAAAGGACAAAGTTGGATAGTAAATTTGAAAAGTGATTCTTTTTTGGGTATAAATATGGTTTAAAGTGTTATAAGCTTTGGAACCCAGTAACAAGGAAGGTTGTGTACAACCAAGATGTGGTGTTCAGAGAGGTGAAAATTGTTATTAAACATGAAGTCCCATCAAAGGAACCTAAGAAGATATAGTTTGAGCTAAAGGAAGAAGAATCAAATTCTACAATAGAAGAGGAATCAGAAGATGAAGATTTACAAACTCTAGTTGTGAGAAAATTAGTTCGAGAAAGAAGGAAACTAGAAAGGTATAGTCCATCTCCTTTCAGTTCAAATTTTTCTTTATCCATTACTGATGATGACCCCAAAACTATGAAGGAAGTAGTAGATTCAGACGATGGAAAAGTATAGAAAGAGGCCATGGTTGATGAAATGGAATCTTTACACAAAAATTAGGCTTGGGATCTGGTGGAGTTTCCAATTGGAAGGAAGCCCATTGGTAACAAATGGGTGTTCAAGAAGAAGACAAATGCAGAAGGAAAGGTGGAGAAATACAAATCTCGGTTGGTAGCAAAAGGTTATTCCGAGGTGTCGGGAATTGACTTTGGTGATATTTTTTATCCTGTTTCCAAGGTAGCTTCTATTAGATTACTTTTATCTATTGCTGCTTCTTTTGATTTTGAAGTAGAACAAATGGATGTGAAGACAACATTTTTCCATGCAGATCTGGAAGAGGAGATCTACATGAAGCAACCTAAAGGTTTTGCGGTGAAGGGTAAGAAATAACTAGTATGCAAGTTAATAAGTCTATGTATGGGATAAAACAGTCACCAAGGATGTGGTATCAGAAATTTGATACATTTATACAGGGACTTGGCTTCACCAGAAGCAAAGCAGATCATTGTGTGTATTTTACATTTATTGTTGATCATGTTATTTACTTGGTCTTGTATGTGGATGATATGTTTCTGGTTGGAAATGACAAATAAATTATCGACGATTTGAAGAATCAATTGTCCTCCAAATTCGACATGAAAGATCTTGGTGCTACAAAGTATATTTTAGGCATGGAAATTAAAAGAGATTAGGAAAATAGGAAGCTTTGGTTAAACCAGAGGAAGTATGTCGAGACAATAATGAAGAGGTTTAATATGCAGGATAGTAAACTGGTGAAGGTTCCTATTCCTATAGGTGTGAAGTTATTTGTTGAACAGTGTCCCAAGATACAAGAAAAGGAAGGGGATATGTCCCGTGTTCCATATGTAAGTGCAGTCAGTATCCTAATGTATGCAATGGTCTATACTAGACCAAACATTGCACATGTAGTGGAAGTATTGAGCAGGTTTATGTCAAAACTAGGAAAAGAGCACTGGACAACAATGAAGTGAGTTTTGAGGTATTTGCGTGGCACTAGTGATTATGGTTAATGCTACCAAGGAAGACCTGGATTGGACAGAGTGTTGGATATTCATGGCTTTGTTGATGCAGACTGGGTTGGAGATCTGGATCAGAGAAGATCTACAAGTGGGTATGTGTTTAACCTATTTAGAGGTGCAGTCATTTGGATGGGTAAGAAACAATCTATAGTGGCACCATCAACTACAGAGGTAGAATACATGGCAGCCACTCATGCAAGAAAGGAAGCAGTCTAGTTGTAGAGATTGTGTTCAAGTATGGGGTTAGTATAGGGAGATATAAGGATAGATTGTGATAGCGAAAGTGCAATTTTCTTAGCACAGAACTTTGCTTATCATTCAAAGACAAAGCACATTGACGTTCATTATCACTTTGTGAGGGATATGATAAAAGACAAAAAGGTGTTGCTCGTAAAGGTGGACACTTTAAAGAATACTGTAGATGCATTGACAAAATCTGTGAGCTCTAAGAAGTTCTCTTGGTGTAGAGACACATTGAGCATTGCAGGGCTGGATAAATGACTAAGCTCTCCTATGCCCCTTCTGGAAATAAAACAATAAGTGGGAGAATGTTGGGTTGTGTTATATTCTTTCCACGACTAGCCCACGTAGTTAACTAGGGAGTTAGAGGGGGGTAGAGCCCCCCCTTCATTGTGTCTATTACTCAACAGGGGGGTCATAGGGGGTTTGAGGATGTGCACCTCTATGGGGTCTGGGGCAGCACCCTTGGGAAAAAAATTTTGACCCTATATAAGGTGGGCCAAACCTACCTATGGTTTTGTCCATGGTTTTCGCACATGGTTTTGGGCGCAATGGTTTTCGATCCATGGTATTGGATGCTTCAACATGTATATAGATGTATTGTAACATTGAAAGGAACATAATCAAAGAGCAATCTGGTAGTCCTAGTTTTGAGATCCAGGGGAAAATATCTATGTATATGTGTTTCATGTGTTATCCTCTCACATTTTTTATTTTCTGTGTTTTAGAATTGTATGTAGGTAATTCCTGTACGAGGTTAAAACCTACACAAACAACTGGCCCATACATTCAATACGATATGAGTAAAACCCCAATAAAAAAAATTGAACCAAAATGGCTTCCCAGAACTCAGGCCTTGCGGGTGAGAAATTCTGGAACCAGCGAACCCTTGTTAAAGTGCTGCTTCCCCCTTTTTATAAGAAGAGGCAGAGCTAGAATTATAGTTTACAAAATATCTGAGCTAGAGCTCCAACTATCTACTAGACTAGCTGTCTTGGCCTATGTAAGGCATTATCACCCAAAACGATTACAATTGGGATTCGATCCCTTCTTAGAAATAAATGGATATTAATAAATAGAGAAATGAAATGGAAATAGGAAGGAGCAGGTGTCCCGCTGCTGTCCCTGTGAAGGTCTTAGTTCAAGCGACATCTCAATCATGATGCGTATCCCCTCCTGCTCGGTTGGTTTTTGTCATTTCTGCCTTTACTGCATGAACGACCAGTCCTATTGAATGAGGAGTGGGTTGTTGCAAATGCCTATCTCAACGATCCTTTGTTGTGTAGAGGAGTGAGGCTCCATGCCAAGTCATTAAGTTTTCATGAGCCTCCCATATTGGTTTAATGTTTCCCATACTCTATTTAATATCAGAATTGCCAACCCATCCGCGTTAAGAGCTCTGCACAATCCTTTTGGTGCTGTGATACACTCGGGGTTTCCTTTACGACGTAACAAGTAATCCTTTGGATATGGGCCTCTATCACTGAAATATCATGAAACAAGTGTGCTCTGATTTCCCCTTGGGCCCCCTTTGCTTCAACCCCTTTCTACTTATTCATATCACCTGACTGTGGGATGTGACCGATTGCTTAACCCTCAGGGGCCAAGGCTCTCAACTGCTCTCCAGGGGACCTTTTTCCTTTGTAACATGGATTTCCTTTGACAACTCTTTATACCCCATCAGCCAATATCCCGGACACGAAATGCTTATAAAATATAACCTATGAAACATCGCATCAGGGGACGTTTTCTTATCGCAATGCAGCCGGGGAGGGTATCGGGTGGGGGGAGGTGGGGGGGGGAAGAAACTTATACTTTGTGCGAGGGATGATCACCAATCTCTGGGGTGACATCATCACTGCCACGTGTCACGTGGTGAGTGGTGACATGTGTCACCCAGAAATGGCCCCATAAGACCCCTGAAAATGCTGAAAATGAGTGACACATGTCCACCCGTATTGCTGCGTCGGCATCCATACTGCCACATCATGAATGACATCAGTTTCCATGTTAGCTCTAATGACCAATCATATGCCGCCATGTGGCCCCCCTGGAGGAGAGAGAAAATGCCCTGCCCAACCCTATTTTTGTAGGAATTTCCTTAGTAAACTGATTTAGGCCTCCCCCGAAATTTTAACATGGACGGCTCGAATTATCAGTGATTTGCACTATCGGTGTGTTTAACCCCTTTAATTCCTTGAGAATGGCCCATCTTAAGACTACGGGACTGCGGGATCGTAGGACCGTGGGACTGTGGGACTTTGGGATCAGGGACTACGGGATCACAGGACCACGGGACTACAGGACTGCGGGGTCGCTAATATGCGGGATGCAGGACCTATAGGATCACGGTACCGTGGGACTACGGGGTCGTCGATATGCAGGATGCATGATGCGACATGGTTGATATGCGGGACTGCAAGACTACCCACTGTTGATTGTTAATAAGCCGTACTAGCACATGGAGGAGAGAGAAGTCCTTCCTTGGTTTTTTCTTGCATTTTCTATATAAACTCTTTTCGACATTCCCCAATGATGTTACACTATATCACAAATCGCAACACTGTGAGGCTTTCAAGTTAGGACCCCTTCGATTGCTGATATGTCGATATGTTGATGTGTCAATGATGTGGGATTGTAGGGGTAGGACTGCGATATCAGTGATCAATACCATAATCCATTGATAAACCATAAGCATGTGCCCGAGACCCCTTCGATAGATGATTTTCCTACATCCTTGGGTAACTTCTCTTTGTCTTCTAAGCTTTACAATGATAACTTCAACATGCTCTAACTTCTGCTCCAGGAGTCCATTTTTGGACTTCCATATATTGTTGGAAAGCTAATTCCGAGAACTAGGCAATGGAGACGGTGTGATTTATGTATAATAGGTTTGTGGCCTTGTAAATGGCTTCAATTTCACTGCTGTTAGGCATTCTTGACAACTGGCAACTCGTAAAGAAGTGAGCAACAACATTGGCTCCAACTGGGACAGTACCTTGCTGGCAAGCTACTGAGAACATGCAGACCAGTATCCATCACCATAGGGCATTGGAGTTAAAAATATCATGGTACTTTGCAACCAAAAAATCTCCATGGGGCTTCCCTCATCCATCTACAATGTAGAAAAATAAATCCTACCAACTGGAAAGTAAATGCTCAGCTAGTGAGCTTATTTATATACATTCCTACTTATGCACAGGGCTCAATTCACATAAGTGAGTTCAACCCTCCAACAGAGCCAGGACAACATTAGAGTACCGGGCCTTATGCCTTTACACTATTGAAAAATAAAAAATAAAATAGGCATGCACCATGAAAAGTCCTGAAATAAAGAACCTGATACATGGTGTTGATACAACATCTATTGTTGACTTATGAATAGGCTCACGTACTTAGCCATAGGGTTATGGAATTCACAAGGAAAGGTGTGCAGCTGTCTCTTTCTCTTTTTCATGAGCAGTTTGCTGACTCTTGGGCAACCACAAACACTGCTTGGCTATTTTCCTTCTTCACAGACGAGCCAAGAAGGGGAGGGTGACTTGTCTTCTTTGAGGACTTCAACCTTAAAGCTAGCCTCAGAGGCTCTTTAGAGGAATTTCCTTCATTTTGGTTGTGCCCCATTGATGTCATTCTAGATGACTGAAGAGCATTTCTCTTTTGCAAATAAGCCATTATGAAATCGAAGAACTGCTTGCAGCAATCATCCCTCCCATCTTCATTTAGTGTTACATCAAGCTCATCCTCCTCTTCTTCATGCATCCTAACTTCTTGTCCTTCTTCAGAGAAAGAGGAATACTCTTGTCAAAGATTCATATTTTCTAACTCAAGTTTTATTAGTCTATATAAGGAGTTCTTTATTGAGCTTTCCATCTCTTCCATTGTCTATTCCATTTCTTGACAAATGTAGCTGCGAAAGTGTTTACAATTAATATTTAGACAGTGGAGACACTAAGACGTTTATAATGAAATTAACAGTAGAGTCACCAAGGTGAGAGATATTCAACCCACACTTCCCTTGCTCACCTAACAAAGGAAATGTAAAATTTTGTCGTACACAGGGAAACATATTCTAATCCATTTCCCAACAATGACGCCAGAAAGATGTTGTCGCTTCAAATCGCAATAGTAGCACAAGTGCTACAAGGCAGATACAAAGCCTCCTATAGACAACCTCTGGGTTGATTATAGACCAGTGCCTAGGAAATCTTAAAGAGAAGAGTGCTTAAGAGATAATATGTGAGGAGTTTTCATCACTCCAATTGTCACGTAAAAAAGTAATAAGATGGGCTTGGTTCAATAAGCCTTCACTGAGGTAGTTTCAAGCCAACACATGGATCTAAATGATGGGAGTATATTTGGGGAAATCTCAAAAAGAAATGGCCTCTTCTTCTCATTCCTGACACACAACAATGAAACAACTTAAAACTGAAATTATAGAAATGGTGGAGAGGAAGAAAAGAAGAGTTTTTTTTTCTTAATCATTTGCATGAAGCTAAATAATTTTCCGATTTAATGTAGTGTAAGCATAGTCAACTATGCTTGATTGCATATTTATGAAGGTAGTACATTAAATTAACGTGAGCGTATCACTTTCATCCATCTTTTCTTAACGTTGAAACAAATTAAATAAAATCACAAATAACACTTATTGATGAGCTTGTATAAAAAGTAAAATAAAATCCACTAACTACACAAAAGCATCATTAAAGAAAATAACGAGCATGGAGGATTTGAAATTCTAGCCGAGTTTCTTACCTATTAGCCCCAATGTTATGGCTAAGCGTTACACAATATATGTCTCGATAAATGTTTGAATTTCCATTTTGAAAACTTTGTAGAATGTTCAAAAATTCTTTTTGAAGCAATTTCATGTAAACAAAGTCAATGATAGGCTACCGAGAACCAATTTTTTTTTCTAAAAGTGAGTGATAGTTTTTGGTAGCATTGAAAAGGTATTCTATTATGTATTGTGTCTACCAGGTTAAGGAACACAATTTATTTAATACACAATAAATATTTCGGAAGAAACACCTAAATTACATTAATTAGCCAATTGTTAAATATTTTCTTAAGTCTTTCGGAAGAAACACCTAAATTACATTAATTAGCCAATTGTTAAATATTTTCTTAAGTCTAACTTAGGAAAACTAGTTAATTAGATCAAATTAATTGAGAAAATTTGATTTTGCTCTAGAGACTTCCGGAAAAGTCACTTGATAGGTCAAGATAATCTTAGTCATTGATTGTGATTGGATCATGGACATTTATTGCTCAACAAGACAGTATAAGAGAAAAACAATAGGGTTTCAAGAGACACAGTTGTGCACTTCAACTTACCAAGTTGTAGTGAATTAGCAAGAGCGTAGTTGAAGTAGAGGGAGACACCAGTAGTGGGGTTTCAACATAGAATTTTGGAGACGAATTCTTGCATACATTTTCATAGAGATTTCTAGTTCCCGGAGGTAGGAAGGAGGTTGATGTTGTTTGCAAAAATGGAGATCAAATCAGTGGTGCGAGTTAGCTAGTGCAAGTTCCAAAGAGGGGTTCGTTTCAGTGTGTTAGTGCTAGATATATTGGATGAAGGTTGAGAGGATGGGTCAAGTAAAGTTATGGAGGCATTTTTTCTTGCATGAAGTGATTTCCAAAGGCTGAGAAAATTTCGTGGAGGAGCTAGTGCATATTTCTAGTTAGCTGTGCAAATTGCCAAGTCAAGTGTGAGTAGGATGGGAGGAGGTTGAATTCATTTTGCAAAGGAAACTTGTGTTTCCAGATTATTTTTCTAGTGGAGAAATTTGTATGCCTAGTCTTTGCCCATATTAGGAAAGAAATTGTATTTCTCAAGTTGTTGAAGAATAATAATATAAACCCTTGTGTGTTGAACTAGTTTTCCCCACATTGGGGATTTTCCAGGGACTATTGTCCAAAAATATTGGTGTTCAAAATTTTGTGTTTACATTATTTTCTCATTTCTTGAATTTTATATGTGAATATTGTAGTAGCGAATTATTCGTTATTTGCCATAACAATTTCTAAAGACAAATAAACTACATAATTTAGAAGATTAATTTCTGGTTGCCACAATTACACAAAGATCACCTTAGAACAACATGCAAGGTGTAAAATTGAGTTATTCATGAATTAACATGAATTAAATAGTATGTGAACAACAAAATAGCGCATAAATTACAGAGTTTGTAGATATGACATTAAATAAATCTAAATACTAAAATTAGCATCTCTAATTCTTTATAAGCATGAGTGATTGATCACAATGTATGAATTAGGAATCATGTAACAGAGATGAAGAGTATTGATTCATGAGATGGTTGGTGATATAAGTGGTTGGGTGAGTTGAAGAAATAATTTACCTATGGAAAGAAGACATTGAGTGGTGAAAGAGATAAATAAGTATTAGTATGTACACAAGCCTATTGATTCGAGTTTAAAAATGTATGAAATAGTGATCTATTGGTTCAACAAGTCGGTGCCTGAAAATCAGGAAGTATGTGATTCCATCTGAGTGGGTTTCTAAAGAATAGCTTGGGGGTTGGTTCCTCCGCAAGTTTGTTCTTTCAACATCAAGGAGTGGGTGCTTCTTGTAAGCTCATTAGATATCTACCAAGAGGGAGTGGGTTTTTCATGCTAGTTGTTGCTAGCAAAACAAATTATTGGTTGGTGCTCCTTTTAGTGGGTGTTAATAAATTAGGCAGTTGGAGCTTCCTTTAGGTTTGAGCTTAAGAAACCCACAATTTGGTGCTCACATCAAGAACAAGAGTTGAAGCCTTTAGCAGGTTGTAGCCTACAAATTGACTTAATTGAAGTTGTATCTTTAAATGAATTATGATTATGGTGAGCTATTGATTATTATTATTGGTGCTAAGTATTCTTTACTATGTAAAATAAAATTTTAAATAAAATTTTAAATTGTCATTACACTGATTCACCTTCCCCTCCATGTCAATATTATCTTGGTTCCTCACACTTAAGAGAACCCATAGCTTCCTAAGCTAAGGAATATTAAATATTTGTAAAGGCCACTTCATCTACTATACACTGAAAATTATTTTTTGAATAATCTTCCATCCTTATTCAGAAGGCGCGGAAGAAGGAAGGCGAGGCTCGACAACAAAACCATTCCAATAAAAGGAAACACCCCTAAAACATGGTTTAATGAGAGTTTTATTATTTTTCTTTTTCTTGGTTTAATGAGATATTGACTTACTGAATGCACTAGAACATTAATAATATCAATACTCAATCAATGTGTATGCAGCACGATCATTAGTTTTTCATTTTTGAGGCTTCTTTTTCTAGGCAGCGGTGATACGCCGCCTATCGCGCAGACACGTTCGATCAACAAAATTTGTGTTCTAGAAACGACGAGTTCCTTGCATTTTCCCGAATCCCACCTCTCTACAGTGTTCGTCGCCGAATTCTGGAAACGATCAATCAATCAGTTCTCGCTGATATTTTTGGCTGCTTCTTTCAAATTTATTGAAAGAATGTTAATAAAGTTAAAGAATGTTTGGGAACAGTTTTACCAACCATTTCATTTTCAGTATTGTTTGAGTGGTAGTGAAAAGGATATAGTGATTTTTCCCATTTTTTTTTCAAATTGATTAGAACAGTTTTGGCATTTTATGATAAATCTCAGAGAATAAACTACTTCAATAATGAGTCGAAACGAGTATTAGTCATAAATATTTATCATAATATTCGAGATATATCGAGCTTACCGGTAATTAGATATATAGTAACACCCAGAAAAATTACAATTCACCATGATATATAAAATAACCAACCCAACAAAAAAACCTAAACTAAAATTGAGATATGAAATAAGAACATTAGCGATGAAGAGATTGCGAGGAAGAAATATGTTGATGAGTCAAAGTTCATAATTGGTTTTCAGTTAAAGGTATATTGCTTCAAATTATGTACCACCATGGAGAAGATGGTCGGTGTCATAAATTTACGAGTTCTGAAAATTCACACAGTAAGCCGGCCGGTGGGATCGACGAAGTTTTTTCTAGTGATGTTGTAGAAATAGAATATAAGAGGAGCGATGGACACGCGGCACGCCTCCAATGAAATTATCTGTATTTGTATTAGCAGACCACGAACCACAGAAAATAATGACGATATCCAAATAGGAACCATTCTAAAGATTTGAAAATTTTAGATAATATGTGAAAAGTAAAATTGTCAAAACGAAGGATGGAAGGGGATCCTACTCTAATTCTTTTTTGAATTTTTAAAATATTAAATAATATGTGAAATTTTTTCCCCTTAAAATGGTTAAGATTTCACATTTGTATGTTCTCTAGCATGGTAAAAATGGTTTACCATCATCTAATTTTTCTGTATGAAAGAATAAATTTTCAAAAGTTAAGAGGCATCTAAGGCTTTTATTTGAATAATTTAGATTCCACATTAGCCTTATTTGAATTATTTAGATTCCACATTTGTATGTTCTCTATATCATAGTAAAAACGATTTACAATCATCTAATATTTCTGTATAAAAGACTAAATTTTCAAAAAGTCAAGACGTATCTAATGCTTTTATTTGAATTAGAAGAATTTAGATAATTATAGATATTTGAGATTGGTGTATTTAAATTTATAAAATGGTATTACTGTTTTATTATTATATATTTATAATGAGGATATTTGTGTGATGGATTTAAATTGATAAATTAAATGTTATTTTCAATTTTGGATATCAATTCAAAATTAGGTTGAAAGTATTACGAATGTAAAGTATGTGTAAATAAATATGCATTTTTTAATTAAACATAAATAAAAATGGATACTTACATGAAATTCATAATATGTATGTAGGTTATTCTAAGAAGATGATGGCCCCAAAAGTGGTAATGAGGTTATCTAG
>APFE031237219.1:0-35940 GCA_000404065.3 Pinus taeda | reverse complement strand
TTCAGTAGAGCGAACTTGTACGACGTGCCACGAGTCACTGTTTCGACCTTTGGATCTGAAAAATGCACACAAGAAACTTCAGTCCGTTCTCTTTCTGCACCTTCTGATGAAATTTCAATCCGATCCCCAGAGAGAAAGTTATGACGATTTTCCCCAGGTCACCTGTTTGGAATGTAATTCAGGAGTCTGCAAAAAGACCAAATTCCTCATATCATATCTGCGAAAATATCACGTGAAAAGCTCCGAAATTCAGGCCCAAGGTTCAGCGTGATTTCTTCTCAAATGGTTTTTTTTTGCAACTTCTGAAACATCACAGAAAAAAAATTATAATGAAAATTCCACGATGACCTGTTTGGAGCAGCGAAACCCTAGAATCCAAAGCTCTGATACCAAATGTTATGAAACCAGCTCAAGAAAAGATAGAAAAGATAGATCAACGCCTTAGAATTCAGTGCCACTTCGAGGGGGCAACCTCCTTTACATTACATAAATGAACAATTCTTTGATGATACAAAATGAAAATTACCTCTTTCTATATAGGAGTCTAAGGGTCATAATGTAATCAGAGCCGACATAACAATAATAATGTAAGGGCACAATAATAACAATAGTGGGCTATGGGGCACAATAGTGACAATATGGGCACTACATGGGTACATCAATATAATAAGGGGGTTGTACTAATAAAAATAAGGGGTTACACTGGTAGTATAGGGGCCTAACATTGAGACACTCAAGTGCTAGCTGGGGCTGATAAACAGGTTAAGTGCTTGCTCGAAGAGCTGATAAACACCTGACTAGTGGCTTGCCTTGGAGCTGAAAAACCATTGGGATACTAGTTGGGGTTGATAAACTACTTGATAGGTTAAGACACCTAGGAATTAGTTGAAAGATCTGATAAACCACTGAGTGACTAGCCTTGGGGTTTATAAACCACTTAGTTTCTTGCTCAGTAAACTTATAAATCTCCTGGAAGTGTAATCTTTACTCCTACACTAACTACTCTAACAGATAAACCTACATTTATACGTAGATATTTCTTATCCTATAACTAAGCTGGTACTCTTTGAGTCTTGAATGAACCCTTGTGGTTGATGTTCTAGTGAACAGAGAATCATTGTGGTGTTACATATGGAGGATGTTGATAAATCACCTAAGAAATAGATTATAATTCTTACCATATGTTGATTGGATGTTGGTGAGAGTACTCTTGAGCAATTACCTCCTAAAATTCTGAATCTAGCTTGGGGGTGGTCAACTACAAGAAAGATTATAGTGTAATTGGCCTATGGTTGGGTGGGGAGTTGAAGTCCCCCCCTCAGTTTACAATCATTAAGCTAAACATATAAGTGTATATACTTGTAATCCTATTGCCTTGTGAATGTTGAATGCAATTGTTATTGGTTATAACAATGGATGCAATTACATTGATTATGGGGGAATTGTGTTATTCCTTATTTCCTGTGATGAGATACATGCATGATTTCTCTCATGGATTGGAAGAAGTTACATGTCCTTGTGACTATTGATAAACTCTTGAATACATGGTTACTTACCTAGAATGTATGGTTAAATTGTTGAGTTCAATTAATTGCCACAGTGTGTTATTTTTGTTGTTGATATACATGAATTTTATGAATACATGTTATGAATAGACAGGTGGAAGTCTATGGTTGTTGTGTGTAAGGCATGTAGAAGGTCTATTTCCTTATGACAACTATATTCAATGCTTGGAGCGTAACAATGCAGAGCGTCACTTGTCACCAAGAATGTCTTCATAAGGCATTGGAGTCTTTGAGCCTCTAAGTTTGGTCGTTGTTGAACGATGGGCTTGCACTCAGGATGAATAAGTCATGTTAATCTTGGAGCTTACGTAGGTTGAGGAATGTCCGCTAGAAGAAGGAGATATTCACGTCATAAGGATCAAATATGTGTCTCTGCGAGATGGGAACTTGGTGTTTAGTGACCAAGTTGTGAGTTGATGGGAGCACAAAACGAGTGGGTTCCCATTATTTTTCATGGATATTCATGTCATGTCACGCTAGAGCTGCAATGAGACTTCATGTAGAAATGGCCATAATTAACAGAGGGCATAGGAAGGGGAAATATTCATCACCTACCACTAACAGTTTTTATCACACTACGAGGAAAGACAATGGTTCAACCCTCTCATCAATGCATTGGCGTTGTAGATAGAGGGTGGGACAAAATATACTCTCAGTTGAACAAGAAAGTGACTATTTACACAGAGATACGAGGAATAGCGGGGCCCAGGACTTGAGCTAAGGTGGTTGAAGCCACAAAGGATGATAATGACATGGCAAGGTTGCTGATGTGGCATGTTGTCAACATGAAATGTGGCATGCATTTATGGCATTTTTGGAGGGCCAAGTGGCAAGTTTCTAGGTGACACATGGCATACACTTTTGTTGTCCTGATGATGTAACAATTATGTTACCTTGCCACATGGCATCCTGGGAGGATGCCATGTGGCAAGGTGACATCATCGGGACAACAAAAATGTATTACACGGAGGCTTGTACTAACATGGCACTTAGGTGACATGCAGAGATGGATAGGGGTGCCACCTGGCATAGGGAAGCTACGTGGTGTTGATAGGGAGGTCGATGTTGCATGGTGCCACATCATCATGGAGCACGGGCCCCATAGAGGTTTGCAGGGTGTTTCATAGACGACACAATTGGTAGAAGCCATGGGATGGAGAATCATCCCCATCACTTGATGTAAAATTTTCTATTGTGCCACATAAGTTTGGAAATGGAATGCTCTTTGCAACGAGTGTGGAAAAAAGGCATGGTGGCACTTTGAGATGGCGTGAGCCACATTCGACCTCGTATGAGGTGGCAACACCACATGGTTCATCTTTGCTAATGTGATAAGGTTAAGGGGCAAAAACTTCAATTGGGAAAAACTTTTGATCTATGCATCGGATCGGGAAAAAATTATATCGCCATAAATCTCTCGACGAGTTGAACACGATGGTACTATCAAAATTTAATTCTGCTACCTTTGGGGAAAGGAGAAATTTGTAACCCCAGTTTCATAAAGAGACATTAGAAGTTCGGTTAATTAAAAGTAACAATCCCATTCAACCGAGATTAGTCTAAGGGGGTGGGAGGGACCATTATAGAGTGGTATAAGAGCATCTAGGTTCAACACTTGGACTAGATGGGCTCAAGGCTATTGAAATGAAAATTGAAGGTTCTACAATGGACCCTTGGAGATAGGATTTGGAGCTCTACTATAGTGTGGCAATGGATTTCCCAGGTTCACCACTTAGGTTGAAAAGGTCTAAAAAGATGAGACATATAACTCTATTACGAAGTGCTAGTAATTATGTTAATTGTCTACTATGTACTGCTTGTAGAATTTGATCGTGGATTGCATATTGTATGCTAATATTGATTTTTATGTGACTATTATTTTCTAATAGTTGTACTAACCTGAAATGTGGTGTTTTAGATAACCTCATAGTCATATGCTTATGATATATTTTCCAAGGTGACAATGAGCATGTTTCTTTATATTGTGGATTCGCTAATACTTATATGTGTATGAAAACACATAAGAAGAAACCATGAACGAATAACACGATGTTGAAAAATTCCAACATTATTAGGAAGAATAGTTAGCTGGAAAGAGGACTGAGGCATATTTTTTCAACTAGATGGACACCATTAGAAGTGTAAGAGCCGAGCTAAGAAGTTACAAGGTTGGAAATGAAAGGCTTATTATGGATCGAGAGAAGCAAGTAGAAGTGAATGCCATCATATTGTAGAATTTTTTATATTTTCAAAGGCAGTGGCAACATGATGTAGGTTCCAACCACTAAGGAAGAGATAAAAACAAGCAAAGTCCATTAGGAGTTGGAAGGCAAGAACTAAAGACTGATGGTGTAGAAGGCAACAGATCTAAGAAAATACATAGGTAGTCAAGTGAGAATACAATGATAAGTGAAACCCCACTAAGTACTCTAGAGAGGAGGTCACGAAGTCATGAGCCCTCATTTGGTGTTGCAACTAAGAGACATTACCAACAAAAAGGGAAAATAAAATATTTCATGCCAGAGGAATTCAGGAAGGCAATTTCTCCTGCATTCAATGGAGAGGTGAGAAGGGTCGAAGAAGCAGAAGCATGCCTACTCAGAATGAGAACATATTTTAGGGTGCACAATTAATCTAAAAATACGAAGCCAAGAGTAGCCACCTTCAACCTGAGAGGCAAGGTTGATATCTTGTGGGAAGACCTAAAGAGTGTCAAGAACATTCAAGAGGAGGAGTTGTCTTGGATGAGATTTGAGAGATATTTCCAGAAGAAGTACTTACCTAAGAGGTACTACAACAACAAGGCAACAAAAAGGCCAAAGAATTTTATGAGCACAAGATAAGGTCATTGATAATTGATGAATATACAACTAGATTCTTAGAGTTATCGAGGTATGTGCCCTACCTCAAAGACAAGAAAGCAAAGATTCAAAGGTATCTTAGTGGGTTGCCACAAGCATTCAGGGACAAGAGAGAGTTTGATAGCTACAAACTCTAGAGGATACTATTAGGAAAATGAAATATTGTTACGATCAATCAAGCACAAGTCTAAGTACAAGGATGAATGGAAAGAAAAAGGAAAGCCCGACTATAAAGGGAAAGGGCAGAAAATTGCAAGATATCAACAAGGTGGAAATGTGAGGTTCACCACTTCTGTAAGAGGTAAGCTTCAACAAAAACCCACTACTACTAATCAAGACCAAATCTCTAAGTCCATAAGAGAGGAAACATGGGTCTAGGAGAAAACCCATAAAGTGTTGGAATTGTGAGGAAAACCACTTACAGAGGGATTGTCCTCAGATACAGAGAAATCATCCAAGACTATACAACATGTAGGAACTAAAGATAGTAAATGATGAAGCTAGGGGCATACCGTGCATCTACGTCGAGTTGGACAATAAGCAGGTTGATCATCAAGCCTCAGTGATCAAAATAGAAGGTACAATCAATAACTGGTTTGTTTCAATTTTGATTGACCCTGACTCCAATTTCAATTTCTAAGTCCACAAGTTTCAGAAAATTGTGTGTTGCAGAGCACAACCCATGACAGGTCATGGTTGGTGCAGTTGGCAAAGGGGACTATGAAATGAGTTGAACATGTGACAAAGTCATGCCTCGTCATGCTAAATAGCATGCCAATGAATGTAGACCTAAACATATTACTATTAGGTTCGTATGATGTTCTGGTCGAGATGGACTAGCTAGTAGCCCATAGCCATGGTCAACCATTACAACAAGTCGATAGAGCGTCTCAATGAGGAAGGAGAAAGGAGGATGTTGCAAGGAAAAAGGATTCAAAGGTCGATAAGGATAGAGTTGAAGAGCACCCAATAATAAAACAATTTAGTGATGTGTTCCCTGAAGAGATACCAGGACTGCCACCAAGGAGGAAAATTGTTTTTTTCAATCGAATTATTGTTGGGATCAACTCCAGTATCCAAAGTCTCATATAAAATGAGTACACCAAAGATGGTAGAGCTGAAACTGCAATTGAAAGAAATGTTGGACAAAGGATACATCAAACCTATTGTATCATCTTGGGGAGCACCTATATTAAAGAAGAAGATGGCACATTGAGGTTGTGTATATATTGTAGAAAACCCAACACAACGACAATCAAGGACATATATCCTATGTTGAGGATAGATGATCTATTTGACCAGCTGAGAGGAGTTACAATCTTTTCGAAGATCGATTTGAGATTTGGGTACAATTAGGTACATATCAAATATTCAAAGACACCAGCAAAATGACATTTAGAACCTGTTGAGCATTATACACCTAAGTTAACAATGAAGGAATAGCCTATACTGAGGCCCTTTAATTACCCAAGTCGTTTGATATAGCTATCTTTGATGGGTTTAAAGGATTCATTAGCCTTGGATCCTTTCTCCTTACGAAGGATTGAATCCAGGATGAACCTAAACCTAACTCTAAACCTACGTTATATAATGTTATACTATGATAAGTTGTGATTAAATAATAAACTAGGATGCTACTATTAGTTAGACTGCAAAAAAAAAAATAGTAGATTCTTTTCAACTTAAACTAAGTTAAAGAGAAGGCTAAAGACTAAATGCGATGTTACAAGACCAATTCTAATTTATAGATTGCATTTAGAAATTTGAATTAGAAATAAAGTACATGATTATATTACAAGATTAAACTATATACAATATATACAAAAATATTTTACAAGAAGAGAAAAAGACTAGATCAAAACGAAATTGGTACATGATAAGAATGATCTAAAACTAAACTTGAGAAATATTTCAAAAAATATAAGATGAAATGAAATTTCTATAATGCTAGTAATCAACAAATAATTCTCAATGTGAATAAAGAATGAAACAAGAAATGTTAACATACAAGTACTTGCTTTCATTACTAAACAGAGAACAACTATGAATATTTAAACATTTCACATTCATAACATATATACACAATGCTAACTAATATATATATATATATATATATATATATATAATATATATATATATATATATATATATTATATATATATATATAAATAATATTATATATATATATATATATATATAATAAATATATATATATATATCTTGGCCAAGTAGAAAGGAGAGTAACTGTAATTGATTTCTTTACAAATTCATAGGCTTCAATCTTTTGATTTATGAACACAACCAATAAGCCACTAAACCAAACAAATAACATAACCCATCAATCAATCACAACCTTGCATTAATTCAATATGTTTATAAAAAGAAAACATTACACAGATTTGAACATCTAGGACCCACCCACAGATACTTAAAGTTTACTTAAATAAGATAACCCATCAATCAATCACAACCTTGCATTAATTCATTCTGTTTATAAAAAGAAAACATTAGATAGATGTAAACATCTAGGACCCACCCACAGATACTCAAAATGTACTTTTGTCTTGATGGATAAGACCCTCATGACACCAGTCACGAGAGAGTTTTATCAATCTTTTTTAACAGTGACAACACTTAAATTAACAAAGAAATGCAATAAATAATCTATTGTTCAAGAGATCAAATCACTGAGGAGAGGAGGTTTCTATCTTCCAAAAAAAGTCAAAAATCCAATTACAAATTAATAATGAAGATATCAAAAACACTAAGAAACATAAAGATGCAACTAATTAACTGAATCCAACCAAGTCAATTTGATTATACAGAGAGGTCGTTCCACAGATTGGAATTCAAGCTTTTATATTGATGTTGTTGAGAACAACTTCCAACATGCTTCCACCAAGATTGCCAAAGTAGATATCTATGCCTCTCGGAAAGCACCTGTCCAACAAACAGTACAATCATAACCTCTCTTCATATTTATCCATTACTCATTGGCTAGCCAATAATAACCTATCTTCATATTTATCCATTACTCATTGGCTAGCCATAAGACTAGAGGATAATGGTCACTCAAAGAACCTCTTATTTATTGGGACAATGTTGTTCAAAATCTTGGCAGACACAATCTCAAGAATCAAGTCTCAATCAACCTTCTATCTGAAATTTATGAGTTAGTATTTCTGACCGCGTTGGAAAGAGGCAAAGTAAAAGATAAAAAGAGATATCAAAGTTCTAGTGGTTGTACTCTGTTTCAGTTCATACGTGGAATATATTCGCCTTGCTATCCTACATGTGGTAGGTGTTGGGTCAGTCCATTCCATTAGTTTACATGCCATAAGACGCACTACATTCGCCAATTCACTTGAATTGACTTCCACTTTGAATTTTGTTGAAACGAAGGTGAGAAGGAAGAAAATTGGCTTTCATTGTTGCTGCAATGGCTTGTTCCACAGATCCCCTTGTAGTAGGAAGAGTGATAGGTTCTTTTGTCTTAATATATGCATTTTTCTCTTATAGTTCCTCTCATGTTATTTTCCTCCTGTTCTTTGAGACCCATATCCGCAACAATTGTTACTAATTATTTTGTATTTTTTGAAGGCGAGTAGTTGGGTTTTGTTACATCCATATAGGGATATGGAGGATTAGATTGGTTTGCAGTTGGGCTTCCAGCTCTGTTTGTAGGTAAACAAGTTTATTTTGTTAGATATCATGGTCGTCAAACTTGGAAGGCTGGTTGGCATTAGTAGTGACTCATTCTTAAGAAGAGAATGGAGAGAAGAAGAATTTGGAAGGCAAAAGAAATGTAACTGTGATGGCCTTTGTTGATTTCCCTGGGATGAAAGAGGATTATGAGGCTCTGAGATTGAGCCTCGGGGCTGCTGAGAAAGATGTCCAGAAAGCTTATGGGTGCCTTGTGTTGCAAGTATGGAAGCACCCACTTGAAATAATTTCCTAAAATTTCAGCCTCAGATATTTTTAGTAGCACTAATTCCATGTCTAATGTTAGCACTCAAATCTACCTTAGGCTGAAATAAGGTAAGACTCAAGGCCACATCAAACCACGCTTAGCCTCGTAGCTAGCCCTACGAGGACAGGAGAGGGCTCTCTCCGGGTCAAACTCGGCAAAAGATAATCGAAAATGCTCGAGATGACCAAATTGATGACTGATTTTAGGCTAGGTATGAAGTACAAAGAGTTTAGAATTGATTTTTAATGATTTTGTTGAATTCAAGGAAAAGGAAAATTTGGGTGCGGGGATGAGGCACAGTTTTTGCAGAGGTCTACTTGGGGCAAGATAGGCGATTGTTTTGATGCCTTAAAGCAGGTGAGATGGGTAGATCAGACTGGTGAGGGGATAAGGAGAGCAAGGGAGTCTCAAGGATTCTCCTTAAACTGAAGAAAACATAGAAGATTAAACAAATTTAAAGGCAGAGCATAGCAATTTCATGGATTCTACCTTAACACTTCATTTGTTTAATTACAGAAGATTCAATAGAGAAAATGATACAGATACACAACTTACAAGTACTGAGAGAAACACACCATCAACACATAAAGCCACATGAATCCCAAATAGTGCTGCAAAACCTTGGTCTTTCATTTGCCAAAATGCAGATAAGATATATACAATATAGTCTCAAGCTATTCCCAAGAGTCCAACCCTGAAAATGACTAAGAAAATACATAATATAGGCAAGAGAACTCATTCCATTTCCTCTAGGGGTCGAGCTCATCATCCTAGGAGCTGTTTCAACCAATTCTAAACTAAGCACTACAATCTAGGCAGTCAAAACAACTTGCCTCTATAAGCTAGGAAACCAATTCATTCATTACATTTTTGCTATTTTATGAATGAATAATCTAGAATAGGTAAATAAGTGTCATAAAAACATAAATTTCCAATAATTACATCAATAAGGGTGAAAAATCCCATCACAAGTCAAAGCTGGTCAAACTGGCTTGATTCGCTCAGCTGAGGAGGAAAACTGTGCCAAAAAACCCTGTGCGCCGCGCGCCTTTCCACCTACTTTTGGGGCACTTCCCGGCATCCAAATTGAGCTCAGGTTGGCTTTTTGGAAATCCCTGGATGTCTACTTTCCAACCCAAGTGAAATTTTCCAATTTGGTTTCCATTTGACCCTCCAAAAGTGGATTCTCCCAGAAGTACTTCCTGCTGGTGCAAAAAGTGGCAGAAAGGTGATTTTCATGATGTGTTTTGAGCTTTTGATCACCCAAAACTTGATTAAATGCCTTGGAAATTGCTGAGAATGTGTATTTCATCATGAAAAATCCAAAAATGTAAGCCACCTGTGATTTGGACCTCCCCATCTTATGGGTCGCGCGTTGAGCGCGACGCATAGAGCCAAAAAACCTGTTTCGCAGCCAAAAATTTGAAACGACAAAATTTTCTCCAAATTTGCCCAAAATTGGAGTGAAGACCCTCCATCATGTATCATGCTCAAGTAATGAAGCCTCGGCCAAAAATCGAAGTGGATCAGGCCTTTTGCGTTGTTTTTGCGCTCTGCTCAAACGCCTCTTGAGGATCTTCATTCTCGCTTTGCAAACATGCATGCGAGCCCAATAGTGAGTCTTCATGTGGCGAAGCATGTCCTTGTCCCTGTTTACCTTTGCCAACAACTTCTCCAAATGAGTTTTCACCCGGATGAGCATTGATTCCCGATCAATAGGTGTCAAATCACCGGGTCTCCTACGAGCCAATTCCTGGTCTTCCCGAATCTTCCGCAGCTCATAAAGTTCATGATCATCTTCCAACTGCTTGTTGTGCTGCTCTAAGTAGTTGATCACCCATTTAGCCATCTGTAATTTCTTTTGCAGCGACTCATTCTCGGCCCTTTACTCTTGGATGATCTCCTTGAGCTCCGAGTTGGGCGAACTAGCATCAACATCAATGATACCGATATCCTGAACTCCTGAAGGACCCTCATCAACCATGGGTCTCTTGCCCCTATCCTGAATCTGTACCTGTGCTGAAGACGGAGGCGAGACCCTTCCACATGATGTGGAGATAATACTCGCTCTGCTGATGATGTTAACGAGACCCCTTCCACCCCGGGTGGAGATAGTACTCATCGTGCGGCTGCAAATAAGGCCCTGGGGCCTTTCTGATATGTCACATATACTGGAGCATCAACATGCTCAGTCTAAGGAATGTCAAACTGCTGTGAAGGCCCTCCCTCATCATGAACTATCTCTGGAGGAGGCTGTAGCGCGGAAAAGAAATCACGGGAGGTGAAATCCTCCCAAGCAATACCCTGCTTTGCCAACTGATGCATCACTATGATTTTGATCAATGCATAGTGATATATGCTCCTGTGCTTATGTGCCGGGGTCTTCCTCTGTACTAAAGGTACCATCCTCTCTATGTTTCGGCACATGAAAAACGGAATGTTCATCATACATACCCGTGTGAAATGCATCAACAAACGAACATGGTACGCATAGAGACATGAGAATCTGCCCTCACAGCTGAAATACCAAATGATGAGTTTCATCAATGGTGCAAACTCATCTTTCAGGTATCTGAAAGGAAAGGTTGCGCTCAAGTGTCTGATATATGCGGGCTTGACATATGGCTCATAGTAATACCTATCCAACATCTGGCGTTTACTCCATTCCTCCCCCACATTTGGTATCTCGGTGGCCTGAGCAATAGTGTCGGGTGACAAAGTGAAATCCACTCCGGTAAGGTTTACATGACCATCCTGTAGGTTAAGGACAAATAGACAGACCAGTTCCCGATGATGCTGAGTTTGTGAGATCATCTCACAATATTGGTAACATGCTTGGCGCCGAAAACAATCCATTGCAAGTGGGCAAGCTTGCAATTGAGCCAAAGAAGTAGGCTCCTCCCTAACATGCTGTCCAGGTTTGCCACCTTTGTGATACCTCTGTCGCACATTAGGCACATTGACCTCCGATATAGCATCACTATCATAATCCTGCTCATATACTGACTCGGTCTCTGACATGTTCTTTAACAACAAGGTAGCTAGAAAATATATATATGCTGATATAGAACTGTGTGTCAAAATTTGACTGTTGACTTTTTTGTCTTTTTATCAAAATGTTGTGACCAAGGGGACATAAATGACAAGGGAATTGTTAGGAAAAGGGAAGGTTTAGGGAAATGGGAACAATGGAAATAAAATAAGGAAATTAGAGAAGGGAAAAGGGTATAGAAATTTTTTAGGGTTTTGAAATAAGGTAGGGATTATATGGTTATAGGGGAGGGATTAGGATTTTGAGAGAGGAAGGTGTAGCGTTTCGTGGGGATTTATTGGGGAAAATATTTGGGGAATATAGGAAATGGGAAACAAGGGAAATAAGAAACCTTGGCAACTTTTAGTTTGGTGACCCTACAACAATCTTGGTACTTTAAAATCCTTACAGCAAATTAGTAGAGAAGGAGGGTTTTTACATTCGGTTTTCATGACAAATATATCATATTTTCTTTATATAAACCATCAAAAACCAAAATCAAGCCATGAGTGCAGGCCTACCTACGAATTGATGCGCGAGGAGAGGGTTTTTGAGTGAGTTTTAGGCAAGTCTGGGCATGAACCTGAATGCGCCGCGTGCCTGACCCAACGCGCCGCGTGCTCTGGATGCGCCGCATGCTCTGGATGCGCCGCGCGCATGTTAAAATACACTAGAAAATGTCACTTGATGCGCCGCGCGCCCTGGAAACGGCTCAAGTTACTCACAAAATCACCTTAGAATGCTGCTCTTCACTCTTGGAATGTGGAATGGGTTGCAAATGAGGAGAAAAATCTTCATATAGTCTCCTTTTTTTATTTTTTCTTGACCAAAACCCATTTTCTTATGTTTTGTTGTTGACACTTTTTCACAATTAATAGACTCTGATCTTTTTGGTTTCATCCTTAAAAATTGGTTGAAATGATGATTTTCTCTGATAATTTTTTGCAGGGATAGCTCTGATATGCTTCAGCAAAGGAGACCAAGGCTGCACTTGAACAATTGAAGAACTGAAAATTTTGACAATTTTTACAAAAATGAGGTGGCGACTTGTCTTCAAAACAGAGTTTTGAAGAGAAGTCCTTATTCAGTTGTACAATGATGAAAACTATTGAAGTGATGATCTATCAAAGACATCCCTCTGGCCTGCTGGTCTTCTAAGGCATTCCAAGACTAAATTGACTCAAACCCTAGACCTAGACCTAAAAATTTAAAACATGACTATAAATTACTTATGAAGCTTTATGACTTAACCTAAACCAGCAGTGATATGCATGAGGGGAATGAATGACACAAACCACTCCATCAAAGTTATGGCATGCCAAATGAAATGCAACTTATGAAAACTGGTGGGACACCTAAAACATGAAATGCAAAAAAGAGCTTTGATCTCTGATGGAGGGATAACTAGACCGACTCTAACAGAAAAGAGAGATAAACACCTCAGAATTCAGCCTCTTCAAGGGGGAAACCTCCTCTACATTACACAAATGAATAATTCTTGGATGATAGAAATGACAAGACCTCCTTTCTATATATAGGAGTCTAAGGGGTCATAATATAAACACAATCGACATAACAATAATAATGTAAGGGCACAATAATAACAATAGTGGGCTTCTATGGGGCACAATAATAACAATATGGGGACTACACGGGAACAAAAATACAATAAGGGGGTTGTACTAATAACAATAAGGGGTTACACTAGTAGTATAGGGACCTAACAACTTTAGACATATAATCCATCTCTTCTAGAGTCTTGGGACACATATCCTTACTTAGTTTTAAATGGCTAGACAAAGGTGTACTAACTGATTTTTCATTTTGCATATTAAATCTTTCCAACACCTTTTTTATGTACTCACTATGAGACAATGTTAATTTTCATTTTTTCCTGTCTAGTTATTCTCATACCAAGGATTTTCTTTGCAGCACCCAAATACTTCATTGCAAATGAATTAGCCAATTTTCCTTTGAGCACATTTATTTATTGCATGTTAGGCCCTACAACAAACATGTCATTTACATACAATAGAAATATAATATAATTGCCATCATTTTTTTATCATGAGATAAACATAGTGGTTAAAATGACATTTGGTATAACCTTATTCAGACATAACCCTATCAAATTTTAGATACCATTACCTTGGAGCCTGTTTTAAGCCATACAATCTCTTCTTCAACTTGGACACTAATTTCTCCTTCCCTTTGACCTCATACCCTTGTGGTTGATGCATATAGATCCATTCCTCTAAATACCCATGGAAAAAGGTTGTCTTTACATCTAATTGTTCAAGACACAAATATTTTGTTGACATTGGACTTAAAATAGTTTTGATTGAAGTCATTTTAACAAGAGGAGAAAATATTTCATCAAAGCCTATACCTTTATTTTATGTAGACCCTTTCACAACAAGTCTAGACTTATACCTTTGTTTTCCTCCATTTTCTTCCTTCAACTTGTAAACCCATTTATTCTGCAATGTTGTTTTTCCTGCAAGCAACCTGACTAAGTCCCAAGTATGGTTATGTACCAAGGATTCCATCTCTTCTTTCATGGATTGCTTCGACTTCTTCCCAATTTCTTCTTGAATTTTTTCTTGATATCCCTTTGGTTCACCAGAATCAATCAACACTACATAATATAATGAAGGAGCATATTGTTTAGGGGGTCTACTTAACCTGGTAGATCTTCTAACAACTCTAGCAGGAGTTTGAGGTGTCTGTTGTCGTTCTTATTTTTGTTGTTGTTGTTGTTGATCATTATGATTTTTTGGCACCTTTGACTTTACTTTTTATGTGATATCATCAATCACTCTATATTTTGTGTTTTCTTTTTCATATTTCTTTACCTAAAACTGATCTTTGTACAAGACCCTTTCATTGAATACCACATCTCTAATCCTGATGATTTTATGGTTTTTATAATCATAAAAGTGATAACCAAAATCATTAACATCATATTCAATAAAGTTACATTTCATTGATTTTGACTCAAGATTATTTTTTATTTTTTTATTAATGTGGACAAATGCTTCACAACCAAAAGTCTTTAGAAATGAACAGTTTACCTTCTTTCTTGTCCATGCCTCCTCTGGAATACCACCATGCAAGGAACTTGAAGGCCCTTTGTTTATTAAATAGAAAATAATATATACAACATCTGCCCAAAATTATAAAGGTAATCATGCATTCAATCTCATACAACTTTCATGCTCCATGATTGTTCTGTTCATCCTTTCCGACACACCATTTTCTTGTGGTGTTCCTGGAACTGTCTTCTCTCTATAAATTCCATGGTCTGAACAATAATTACCAAACTCCTTGCTATAGTATTCACCTCCATTGTTTGATCTAAGATGCTTTAAATTCTTTCCTATCTAATTCTCAACCTAATATTTCCATTTCTTAAAAGTATCAAAGAAATCAGATTTATTTCAAATACAATAAAGCCAGGTTTTCCTAGTTGCGTCATCAATAAAAGTAACATAATAGTTGGAGTCATTGAGAGATGATACCCGAGTAGGTCTCGATAAATTTTTATGCATAAGCTATAATTTTTCACTCTTCTTTTTTTTCCCAACTCTGAGAAAATTGACTTTCCTATGTTTTCCTTAAACTCAATTCTTAAAGAAATTCAAATGAACATGCTTCAATCCTGGTAACAAATTTCTTGAGTGAAGAATCTACATACCCCTCTCACGCATGTGCCCAAGTCTATGATGCCACAATGTTGTATTTTCTCCTTTGGAGGTTAAAATCTTAGTAGAATTAGAAATACCATCTCATAAATACAATTTACTAACCTTTTATCCTTTTGTTGTTACCATGGATCCTTTAATGACCTTCCAGCTTTTGCCTATAAATGTAGTTACACAACCTTCACCTCCCAATTTCCCTTTGAAATTATATTTTTCTCTAGATCTAGAACATTCCTTACCTCCTTTAATATCCATTGGTTTCCATTCTGTTTCTTTTTAAAAACCTTATCCATTCCAATTATTTTTAGGGTTTATCATCACCTAGATGAACTTGTGCAAAAATCTCTTTGAACATAGTCATGAAAATATTTCCTATTAGTTGTGGCATGGAAGCCTCTGAATCTACCACACATCCATGAATAATATTATCTAATGAAAGAATTATAGCATCTTGTAACACATCCCCTGTTACATTCACTTCCTAACTGTTCTCTTGATGTCCATCTCCTTATTTTTCCTTTTCGAGATTTGAAATATTTCTTCAAGTGTCCTTTATTCCTATATTTCTAGCACACTATCCCTTATCTAGATTTCAAACTACCTTTCCTTGACTTACTAAATTTTCCTAGGCTCTTTCCTCTCTCTAGTTTTCTTCCCCTAGTCTCTGCAGTCAAAGCATTACCTGTTGTCTCACTTGAGCTTCTCCATCACATTTCCGCGCAAAGGATAACATCAAAAAGATCATCAAACTTTAAATTATTTTATCCAGAGATTGAGTTACTGATAGCCATGACTAAGACAATCCAACTTTCTGGCAATGATAAAAAAAACAATAGAGCCCTAACTCCATCATCAAAATTTACCCCTATAGAACTTAACTAATTGGAAACCATGTTAAATTACTTTAAATGATCAACAACAAATCCACCTTTTGACATATTCATATTGAAAAAGTGCTTGATAAAAAATACCTTGTTTAAGGTCGATGGCTTTTCATATAAGTTGGCCAATTTCTTCATTAGATCCTTTGGTGTCATTTCCTTTGAAATTGTGAAGGCCACCGACACTACCAGGGACAATCGTATTGTTCTTAGTGCCTTTCTATCGAGCATGTATCATTCTTCATCTATCATACTTATCGACTTCTTTGTTTTTCCACTCAATTGGTAGATAAGGATCTTTCAGATACAAATAATCCTCCATTTGCATCTTGAATAGAAGGTAATTTTGGTTGTTGAATTTCTTAACCATAAACCTACCATCTTCCACCATCGCTCCTACTCGAACCAAGAACCATTGTTTCCTACGAGTTTATCAGCCAAATGTTGGGAGTGGGATTGCCCAAGGGCAGTTTTGGGGCTAAACGCCCATGTTTTAGTCAATTTTTTTGTAATATTATTGTAAGGACTCTGAATTTTGTGGTCGCGGAGTGCGAAGGTATTATGTGTCACAAAGGGTAGTATGCCCTTAGTTTTGTAAAGTAAAGTCTGCTGTAAGAGATCTACCCATGGTCTGCAGACCATGGGATTGTAAGCTCTAAGTAGTAGTAGTATAACACAAGGAAGAGAGTCATAGCTTTAGAGCAAGAAGTCTAAGTCTTTGGTTGTAGTGTAGGTAGAGGCTCTGCAGCTGAGTGTGCAGAGGCCTAGAGTAGAAGTCTGCAACTGAGTGCGTGGACCCCTGCAGCTGTGTGTGTAGGGTGAACAAAGTCTGTAATACTTGGAAGATATTAATAAAAGGAGTTATTCTTCAATTTTTGTGTATTTTTTCTGTTAATGGGTTTGGATATTTTGTGTATGAATTCCATTTATTATGCTTATATGATGTGTGAATGAATGCAATTACATTTCATAATTGAATGCAATCAAGAATATCTACTTATGCAATAATAACTTTAAGTATTTGACAAGATAATCAAATCACTTAGGATATTTGAGGAATCTACACGAAACGCTACTATAGCAATGCAAAAGTACCTGAGCTACAGGTTAAGGCTACGCAAAAGTGAATCATGTACTTTCGTGAAGGTTCATTAAAGCCAGAGCAAAGGGTTTGTCTTACAAGCCCTAGAGCGAGATCACCTATGCAAAGGTAGGGATAACAGAGATCAAACGACATCACAATTATCTCAAGGGTGCAGAAACTTGGTTCCAGCATCCCCCCATACTGCTTCGGGTGAGACTTCGGTCTGCACTCTACGGGCTGATGCTGAAAGGGCCAGTAGTGTAGGGATTTGTTTGGCTAATTAACGTTGAACCTCAGTCAAGCCCCCTCAAGCCAACAAATGGTTCCGTTGCTGGGACTAGAATTTGCATAAGAGATGTGGGATGTCGTATCACTGGAATCCAACTAAGAAGGAGATTGGAGATTGGTTGGATAGAAATATCCACAAATTTGCGGCATAGGAGAACAGAAACTCGTGACTGTCGAATGAATAGTGGTTGGACTGATACCTATATATAGAGATCCACGAAATATTTTTTTGTTCTTTCCTTATTGAGCTATACGAGTGGATCGTAAAGCTAGTAGGTAGCCAAGGAAGGTGGAAACTTGACGGTCCTATTGTGTGGACCCTAGAGCTAGTGTGAAGGTTGGAAGCATCAGAGGATAAGATTGCCCACACTGTTGATCATTGCCTCGATCATGTCATAGGAGGATTTGTTACTGAAATTGTGGTCGACACCTCATTTAGCTATAGCGAGGTAGAGCTACACTTTTTCAAAGGACCGCAAGGTAAGTATGTAAAATATTTGAATACTTGGATTAAAATCTTGTTGTGCGAAAAATGGGTTATGTAGCTACCTTGATGTTCGGGACTATGCGAAGCAGAAAAACTTATAGGAACGAAGGAAAAAAGGGTCCGGAGTATAGCCCCTTGATTTCACCTTCATGAAGAGATGAAGAAGGGGTAGCGAAGGTTTCTCCACGAAGTGCAATTCAGTTAATAAGACAAGGATTCCTATGAATACCACCTCCAACTACACCACCTCCAACTTCGCCCATACCACCTCCACCTCCACCGCGGTTCAGTATGGAAAATATAGTGAAGTTTCCTTTGTTCAAAAGGTTGGGAAATGAGGACCCGGACCAATTCTGGTTTATTGTGAGGGCTTTATGGGAAGCTCAAGGTGTTACAGATGATTATATAAAGAAGGTGGGACTGGTTAGTGCTCTGCAAGATCACATGCTAACGTGGTCTATTAAGTACTCTAACGATAACTTGAATGCTGGAGTAGCGGACATCCAGACAACACTAATAGGGAATTTAGTAGGCATAAATCTGAGGCGTAGTTGATTGTGGGATTCAAAGAGATCGTGATGCAACTAGGAGAGATGCCTTGGGAACTAGATCAAAGGCTGAAATGAACAATCCGCGAAGCCAACATGAATTTGACAGATGGGCATCATTGCGAGTGGTTTTTGGCTTTGCTACTACCACACTTAAGGAAAGCACTGTCGCAACAGAAGATAACAACTCAGGCATAGGCCTTGGAGATTGCCATGAGACTACATGAAACTACATGAGACTCCGATGCAAGATCCTAATCTAGGAGTTCAACAGATCCATGTGCAGTTGAAGAATCTGTGCCTTGAGTTGCAAATTCGAAAGTAGGATAGGATGGTTTAGCCAGAGGTATGTGAGGAGGTATGGTTCTTGAAATGCAAGAGTCAGGGTCATGATAAACACCATTGCCCGGTGATTGCAAATTACCTTGTAGGAGGAGGACTGATGCCGTTAAGGCTAGAAGCTCAAGCAGGACCTAGCATAGGGCCTTTCGTATCGTGCACTATCTGTTAGTTAGCTAGAAAACATGCCACATATAACTGTCACTTGCTACAAAAGTATGTGCAAGCACCACAACAGTTGTTCTACAACTTTTGTAGGTCATTAGGACATGATGAGTGTACTTGAAAGCGCTGTGAATCGATGATGGATGGAAATCCCACCTGCAGCATTCAGACCAAAACATGACCCCTTGACCAGAATGCAGGGATGGTGCGGACAAGATTTCAGTGGTGTAGAAGAGGCTGAGGTGGAGGAGAACCTGGTAGAGGTCAAGGATAGTTGATTTTCTACAATTTCGGAGGACTGGGACACTATGCCCACAATTGCACTAATCCAACACATCCATCGTGCAAGTTTTTCACGTTGTTTGATCATGAAATGGAAGATTGTCCTACAATGATAGCTAGGATACGTGATCAAGGGGCACTACCACCTCCGCCGACTCAGAACCTGCAGAAGATGAGATCTGAGCCACGCGAGGAAGATCCAAACGTAAATATAGTACTCAAAAGTGGAATCACAATGGGAGATGACAAGGGGAAATGACCAGAAGATAGTACATGGGTTCACAAACCCTCGATGAAAGAAGATGAGTTTGACTTGGAGGATGCTTGTGAAACCTTCATGGAAGCAAAGAAGAGCTTCGCTGAGGCCTCCATTTCAGGAAGCAAGGATATACCTAAGATAGAGATGGACCCCTCTATGCTCACAACTTTTCTGGAACCTTGTATGAAGTTACTGCATGATAGTAAGGTTGTGAAAGGGTTACAAGAACTCATCAATAGATGCTCTAGAACCGTGCCAGGTGAGTCACGCATAGTACAAAAGATTGGCAAGCATAAAACAAGCATGGGACAGGATATGAGACTAACCGCACAAATAGGAAAGTATGAAAAGGATTAGGTCATTTTGGACCTGGAGTCAGATGTGAATGTCCTACCAAAATAGACTTGGGAGCAAATGGGGAGACCTGCGTTGCAATGGTCACCGATTTAACTAAGGATGGCAAATCAGTAGAAAATCATCCCCATGGGGTAGCTACAAGGGGTGACCGTGGATATTGAGGGAGTGAGCACATTGTCTGATTTTGAAGTAAGAGAGATAGTGGATGATAGAAATCCATACCATGCACTCTTGGGAATTGATTGGGCTACTGATATGAACAGGGTAATCAATCTGAAGAAGCGAAAGATGTTCTTTGAAAAGAAATCGTTGCGCTTAATAATACCCCTAGATCCTGCTAAAGGATCGCACTCTACGGAACTAGTCCGTGATTATGAGAGTGATGATGACCTGGAGTTTATCCATAAGATAATAGTGTGAGACCAAGATTGGGTGAATCCAAAAAAAAATGGATGGATCATATGGGATCGTGAGAGTTCCTACATTTCAAACTCTGACAAAGAAGTAGAACGTTGGAAGAATCAGTTAAATGAAGTAATTATGTTGAATTATAACATGATGACCCGGTTGTTGCATTGTGTGTCATCAGAGGTAAGAAACCTGCATACTTATGATGGCATAAATGAAGTAGATATATTTTTGGATGCATTTGATAGGGAGGTACCAGAAAAGTAGCGCTTCCAGGCCTTGGATTGGGAACTGCACGCTATGCCCGCAAGATGGTGGGGTATGCACAAGGGAAGCTTTGATGATTGGAACGAATGTAGGAAGATGATCAGAACATGATTTGGGAAGCCTAAGATGTGACTAATAGACAAGTAAAATGGGCAGAATGATCCACGTGTGCATCTGGCCAAATGGACATAGGCTTATGGAGAAAAGCACCAACCGGAGTGGGTGCACCTGTTCTGTCATACCCTCATTGTTATCCCAATGAATTGGTATATAGAAACAAAGCTCCACCATGGGGCAGGCGAATGGGATATCCTACACGAAGGATTCATGATGACATTGAGTTTTGAGGATGTATTTGACAGTATTGATGAAGCGCTACAAGAGGTGAAAGCATCCATCTTTAGGATACCACATGATCCTTGATTCAGCTTGAATGGGCTACTCAGCTAAGTCACGTGCTTGAATGTTATAATATAACTGCTGAAGCAGAGGATGAGGATCCATGAAAGATCAACATTCTAGAAATAGAGGGATGCCGTGAGGTTCAAGGACCGAAGATTGAGAACCCTGATATAAACACATCAGTGAAAACAAAACAAGTGAACATCGATATGGAGGTAGAGCCAAAATTCATGAATATTGGAGACTACTAGGATGACGCAATGGTGGATAAAGTTGCTGAATTGCTTCACGAATACCAGGATTTATTCCCTACCAATTTTACGGATCTAAAAGGAATAATCAGAAACCTAGGAGTGATGAAGATCACATTAAAGCCCGATGCAGAGCCAGTTAAGCAGAGGCTTTACCACCTCAATCCGAAATACAAGGAGAAGGTTCACTTAGAGCTAGACAAAATGCTAGCGGCAAGAATAATTGAGCCTATGGAAGAATCCAATTGGGTAATCCCAATGGTAGTGCAAGAGAAGAATAAGAAGGATGAGATAAGGATATGCGTGGATCTTAGAAAATTGAATGATGCTTGTGTGCATGATCCTTTCCCGACTCCATTCATGGATGAAGTGTTGGACAATGTAGGCAGCTAGGAAGCATATTCCTTCACTGATGGGTTCTCTAGGTACCACCAAATCAAAATCGCGCTGGAGGACGAGAGCAAGACAACCTTCGCGTCTTAGTGGGGTTGTTTTCAATACAATGTAATGTCGTTTGGATTGAAGAATGCGCCTACAATCTTTTCGCACGTGGTTGTTGCGACATTCAAGGAATTTATTCATAAGTTCTCTTAGAGCCTAGATTTACCTCAGGCTGAAAAGGTAAGCTTCTAGATCCACATCAAACCACGCTCAGCCTCGTAGCTAGCCCTACGAGGACAAGAGAGGGCTCTCTTCGGGTCAATCTCAGCAAAATATAATTAGATGGGGCTTGAGATGACTGATTTAACAACTAATCTTAGGCTAGGTATGAAGTGCAAGGATTTGATTTTATTTTTTGGGGGTTTTGTTGGAATCAAGGGAAAGGCAAATTCGGGTCTGGGATGAGGCCTAGTTTTTGCAGAATTATGATTAGGGCAAGGAAGGCAATCATTTTGATGCTTTAGATTTGAATGAATGGATGGACCAGACCGGTGAGGAGCTAAGGAGGGAAAGAGATTCTCAAGAGTCCTCCTCAAATAGATGAAAGAATGTAAAATTAAACAAAATTTCAAGGCATATCATAGCATTCTAATGGATTCCACCTTAATCACTCATTTGTTTAATTTCAGAAGAAAAGAGAAGGGAAAATGATACACATAAATGTCAGTGAACTTACTATTACATAGAGAAAAACATCATCAAAACACAAAGCCAAATGGATTCCAACAAGTGCTGCAAAACCTTGGTCTTTCCTTTGCCAAAAATGTAGAAATCAAATGTACAATGAAGTGCCAAGCAATCCCAAGTGTCCAACCATGCTAATGACTGAAAAACGACATAATATATATAAACATATCTCCTCCTTGCCTCTAGGGGTCTAGCTCATATTTTTAGGAGCTGATCCAACTAATCCTAAACTAAGAACTGGAATCTAGGCATCATAAAATCTTGCCTCTAAAATCACGGAAACTGATTCATTCAGTTTCAAACAACCTCTAAACTGATGAATCTACCTATACAAGTAAAAATATAGAAAATTTACATCAGTATCCCTCAATTTTCATCAAATTACATCATAAATTTTCCATTAGGAGAGTGAAAAAGTCAAACTAGGCAAAACTGGGCGAAAAACAGAGCAAAAATGAGTCAAACAAGGAAATTTTCCTCTATGCACTGCGCCTGATTCTCTATGCATCGTGCCATTTTGGAGCTATTTTTGAGGCACTTCTCGAAGTCAAAATTGAGCTTAGGATAGGAAATTAGAAAGCCCTGCCTGTCTACTTTCCAACCCAAGTGGAATTTCTGGATTTGGATGTCATTTGCCCCTCCAAAGCTTCAATCTCCAACACTTCTTCCTGTGTGTCAAAATAGGGGCAGTGAGGTCATTTTTTGAGTGCTTTTTGACCTTTTGAGGGCTCAAAACCTCCTCAAATTTCTTGGCCATGGACAAGAAAGCATAAATTTTGATGAAAAATCTAGAAATTCAAACTTTTTGTGATTTGGGGCCCTCTAGCAAAAGCGAGCACCACGTGGCGCGATGCATAGGGAGGAAAACCCTGTTTTTTAGTGCAAAAAATTGCTCCAAATTTCTTGAAATTTGGGCTGGACCTTCTCTATCAAGTGTTATGTTGGGCTAAAGAGGCTTCAGCCAATATCTAAAGACGATCATGCTCCTTTTGCCTCTTTTGCTTCTTTGTTTCCTTCTTCAATTTTGCCTTTAGATTCCTTATTCGTGCCTTGCAAACCTTGTTTCGTGCCATGTAGTGGAAAGCCATGTGTCTCAACAATGCTTTGTCCCTATCAGCCTTGTCCAGTAGTCTCTCCAAGTGGATGTTGACTCTCTCGAGCCAAGACTCTCGATCATCATTAATCTCTTGCTCCAATGAAGTGAATTCAATCCTCCTCCTTTGGGCAGCTTGACGATTTTTCTTTATGTTTTTGAGCTCCATGAGGCCTCTTAGGTGCATGTAATTCTATTGGTGAATCACTGTAAGTCTCCTCCTCATACTCATATGAAGGATCAGATGCCATCTCTACTGGTGATTGGACTGTCTTGACAAAAATAGGTGATTTTATGATGTGTCTTGACTTTGGCACCAAGGGAAACAATGATAGGTGGGACTGTGGAGGGGGGAAAAGAGTGAGGGATTGAGGGATTGTTGGGGTAGGGTTTAGGGTTTTACATTTGGAAATTTGGGAAAGGGAACTTGGGATAGGGGATTAGTGAATTTAGGGGGTAGAGGAACTTAGGGAACAATGAAATCAAGGAAAAATGGGATAATGGAATGATGGAAAGAGGATAGACTTGGTAGCAAATAGTTGTCAAACCCTAAGCAGCAATCTTTTTTTGAGGAATTTGAAATGGTAGGGTTGGGTTTGATTATTTTTTTAAACACTCACCACATCAATCATCATAACATAAACACCAAACTTGGATGAAAAAAACAATGATGAAGGGTCTACCTACTTGTCACAAGGAAACTCCATACGATTTGGGGCGATTTGATGAAGTTTTTGACAAAATTGGGCTTGGCAGCTCTATGCACTGCCCCTCAAGCCCAACGTGCCATGCCTTCCCTATGCGTCGCGCCAGTGTATTTTTGCACTGAGAAATGCAACACAATGTGCTGCGCCACCATCCAGTGCGTAACACTTTTTTCATGAGACTTTTGGGGGCCTTCCTCGTGTCCAAATTGGGTATGGGATAGCTCGTTGAAAAGGTCCTTGAGTCTACTTTCGAACCCAGCTAAAATTTTTCAATTTGAAGTTCATTTACCTTGTCAAAAATCAAATCTCCCAAGACTGGTCAAAATGTGCCAAATGAGGCTGCCTAAAGGCAGAGTGCTGTTGCAGTCAACTTTTGAAGGTGTTGCTGAACTCCAAATTGAGCTCATGATAGCTCATTGGAAATATGTTTGTGTCTAGTTATCATTTTACTCATCAAGTAAGTCATTTGTCCAACCAAGCTAGGAGAAAACTTGATTTTCCCAAGGTCACTTCAGAGGTGCATCAATTCTCCCGAGGCAATTGTAGTTTTGACATGTCTCTAAAAGCATGACACCTGTGTAAACAATGAAGGAGGTTTTTCTTCCTTGGGCTATTGTGGACAAAAAAATCTCTCAGTTTTTCCAAATTCATCTTTCCTTGCTCAGAATCATCATTTGAGTAAAACCTACCCCGATGTGTGGAACATGGATTTGTCAAAATGAAGCGAAACGAAGGGGATAAGGGGCTCCTAAATTCTTGAGAAAATTTTTGGAAGTAGGGAGAGATGTTAGGAAGTAGGAGAAAGTGGAATTTCAAAGATTGAGAGAGGGGAAGGGGTCCAAAATGGCAAAACACAGACCTAGCCTATAAAATTGCCAAGTTGTAGCAAGAAACTATTGTTTGTGTGAAAATGAGGAATTTGGGGGATCCCAGTGATGGGAAGTGTTTAATAAGGTACATTGAGGATAGGGGAAGGTGTATGAACATCCGGATACAAGTTTTACTGATGATTTGGCCATCCAAGAGAAATTACCTCCAAAACCCTAGGAGAGGGAAATGGACCTTACCTAGGCACAACTAAAGCATGAACAAGGTGCAAAATGACCCTTGGGAACTTGACATGATGATGATAACCCTCTGAATGATGGTACACTCAGCTGAATGGTGACATGGACCGACATTTGGACAACTTTGAAAAGAGTGAAAACAAACCCTAGACCTAATACCTAGTGACCAAATTTTGCTTGAAAACTCAATGAAATGACAAAATTTGACCTTGACACATTAAAATCACCTTGTAAGAGCAAGTTTGATCACTGGAGGAAGACTATAAAGATTGACACTAACAAGTTCCCGGAGGTATATTTTGGTGAATGGACTGTATTTGGTTTGGTTAAGCACCATGTAGCAAGCTTGCGCTTGATGCTAGACACCTATCGAAGAAACCAGATCACGCTCAACCTTAAGAAGTGTCTATTTTGCATTCTTTTTGGGAACCTATTGGGGTATATGCTTTGCAGACAAGGATTGATGGTAGACCCTGTGAAAATCATGGTGATACTGAACTTGGAAGTGCCAAGAAGTGTAAAATAGTTTCGTGCTACTCTGGGACATACGAGATATTACAGAAAATTTATCAAAAGCTATGCCCAGATCATCATGGCAATGGAAAAATTGTTGAAGAAGGATTTCACGTTCTGCTGAAATGATGACTGTAAGAAAATCTTGGATATATTGAAAGAAAAGATGGTTATCGTGCCGATTCTAGTCTTCCCAAACTGGAAGAAAGAGTTTCATGTACATGTTGACGCATCAAGTATAACGTTAGGGGCAATACTAACATAGGATGGCAAGCAAGGCTTGGACCATCCTATCACGTTCGCAAGCCGCATATTATCCAAAGCATAGAAGAACTTTTCTACCACTGAATGCGATGGGTTAGCTATGGTGTATGTGCTCTAGAATTACCGACACTACTTGCTGGGAGGAAATTTTAAGATGCATACAGATCACTCCACGCTGAAGTACCTGGTCAATAAGCCTCTGTTGGGGGGACGAATCTGTAGATGGCTCTTATTGTTCCAAGAGTACAATTTTTGAAGTTTTTGTAAAGCCTGGATGATTGAACACAGGACTAGACCATCTGTCATGCATAGAAACAATGGAGGAACCTACTAACATGGAAGAAGGATTTCCTAACACACAACTATTTGTAGTGTGTGTTGCGGATGGTCATTTCGAGGATATAATACACTTCCTAGAAATAGGAACTGCATTGGAAGGATATTCTGTCCAACAAAAGAAGGAATTATTGGTACACGTGACAGATTTCTCTATCATTGTTGGATCTATAGAAGATGGGGACTAATGAGATATTGCGAAAATATGTACCTAAGTTCGAATGAAGCAAAATCCTCACAGAAGCTCATGGGGGTGCCACGGTAGGACATTATGCAGGGAGAGAAACCGCGCATAACATTCTACACGCTAGGTTGTGGTGGCCAATCCTTTATCAAGATTCAAAAGAATATTGCAAGGCGTGCGATGTATGTCAAAGAACAGGCAGACCATCATGGAGGGATGAAATGTCTTTGAATCCAAAAATGACGTTGCAAACCTTTGAGAAGTGGGCAATAGATTTTGTAGGACCCATTCAGCCACAAGGGAAGACAGGAGCAAGGTAAATTATCACTGCAATGGAGTATTTGATTCGTTGGGCAGAAGCGCGGCTGGTGAAGGATTGCATGAGCGAAATGGCCACGAAGTTCTTATTTGAGCATGTACTAACATGAATTGGATGTTAAAGGATATTGATGAGTGATTGTGGTACGCACTTCCTGAATGAAACGATCAACGCACTAATGGAGGAATTTCAGGTATCTCACCGAAAGAGCACACCTTATCACTCGCAGGATAACAATACAATGAAGGCATTCAACAAAGTAATTGAATATGTGTTGACTAATGTTTACAATGCTCAGTGAAGTGATTGGGACCTGTGCATACCTAAAGTATTATGGGCTTATCAAACGACATGCAAGAATTTGACAGGACAAACCCATTTTAGGCTTATCTATGGTGTGGATGCCATAATGCCTATGGAATACATCGTGCCTAGTTTGCGCATAGTAGCGCTCACAGATATGACGAATCACAAAGCCATGGAAGAGAGGCTCACATAGCTGGATGAGCTCGAAGAAGAAATATTTTTCGCTGGATTTCACCAGTAATTCCAAAAGTAGCGTGAAAAGGCATGGCATGATCGACACATCAAGTTGCGTACATTTAAGGTAAATGATCTAGTTTTGTTGTATGATAGTAAGTTTGATAAATTTCTAGGAAAATTCAAGATGCACTGGTTAGGGCCTCATGTTATTAAGGAGATTATCAATGGAGGAGCGGTATAGCTAGTCAAGTTAAATGTATAACCCTTCCTAGGAAAGGTGAATGGCAATCACTTGAAGCCATACACCAGCGGTCCGGCCAGGTGACTAAATGAAAGTATCATAGTCTTAGTGCTCTAGGTAGCTGAAAGGAGGCGTGAGACTATAAACTACACTGCCCCAGTTGGGGAGTTGCACAGTTGGAAGATGGTGTGAAGCAAGGACATGAAACTGGGTCCGTGACAGCGTGAAGGGAGCTATGCTACCTAGGGAGAAATTGCTCAGGCCAGCTGGAAAGTGACCGTTAAGGTCACTGTTCATGAAAAGATGACAGAAATGAGGCCAAATGGAGAGGGCGCCTGACATTTAAGATGAAATTTATGGCTTAGATCCTTGAAAATCTCCTGCCAACCCAACATTAATGAATTGATTTCGAGAGGAACAGTTAGATTTGAATTCAAATTTCCCTATAGATTATAAGTGGTTGTCGAGCAAGAAACACTTGGAATTTTTAGTATTCAAATGTTGAGATCTCAGACACCTATGGACCCAGAGTTTTTTGCAGCTCTCAAACAGACCCCTGCATTTGCGAACTTTCCTGAGACGTCGCAAGTACTGATAGAGAGTGTTAAGTCATCACCCCCAGAAGTTATCAATACACAACAAGTGGTAGAAGACCTGACACAAGATATGGATAAACAAGCCGAAGAAGCTGCCCCAGAAGTAGCCGAAGTACTGGCGGAGGTACCTAAATCCCCAAGAATGTCAAGGCCGAAGCCAACCCCAACCAAGGAGACCGTGAAAGATAAGAAGGGAAAGCAACATGCCATCCTCGTGTGTGCATCGCCGAGATGAAACCCAATTATGCCCATTGCCCAAGAGAAAGGAAAGGCTATAAACCTAGAGCTAGAAGAGGAGGATATCGAAGACATCCCCATGGACGATGAGGATATGGGAGTGGAAATAGAGGAGGTTGAAGCCCAAGGTGTAGACCTTATTACATGGTTGCTAGAGTATGTCCCTCCATGCAAGCCTAAATCCAAGGTCCCCAAGGACATTGATGAAAGTAAGACTCCCTTGCAAACACCATTGCTACCATATGAGATCACTTTTGATGGTCCGCCTTTGGCATGGGTGTTGATTTTGAAGCTCGAAGACTAGGTCTTGGCAGACCATGAGAAGTTCCCGCACCTGGAAATCGAATAGTTGATGCGCCGCATCATAGAAGCATTGATGGGGATGACTACACTAGAGCTGCAAAAGTGACTCAAAGGAGTAGAGAAGGTAGAATTACTCAACCTGCTCTAGGTTTCGCACTATAACCACACCCCCATGACAGTTTTAGTCATCAAGTAGCTGTTGTGCTTTGTGCATGATGGGTGTCTGTGGATAGAGGAGTTGATACCCATCACCGATATGTTGATTCACCGCATCACACACCTATCGTATATAGACAAAAATCTAGTGATGATTTTTGGTGGCAAGGGTGGTGAGCTAGAGCTCGCAGAGTTAATGAAAGAGAAGTTCAAATTGGTGAAGAAGTCATCTGGGTATGCAATCTTTAGCATGTATGACCCCACTGTGAAGGTGGCAATGTAGATCCTTGCAGGGAAGGTGATGTAGAAGTGTCACGTCGATGAGGTGTCAGCACCTGTCATCGCGCTCGCATAGCAGTGCACGGAAGGAGTTCGGTTTAACTAGTCAGACTACCTTCGCGGTGAGTTGCTGGCCAACTACCATGAAGCACAGGAGAAAAGCAAGATGTTTCACTATGTGTGGCTCTTGCTATCAATTTTGATCATATCATGGGAGCTATAGGAATAAAGCCAATTCCCCTCAATCGTGTTGGACCTCCCTGAAGCTGCGAAGTACGCTTCGCTGTGGGAAACCAAGGACGTGGAGCATGTTCGAGATAGAAAAATCTTTTGGATCCTGATCGAATGAATATCAGTTGGGCTATCAGTCACAAGCCGCGATTATCGCCAACAGTGTATGTTAACCTGCAAAGCTATGCTGAATTCAATGCAAATTTCCATCAGATCTCAATCAGGGCACAGAAGGACCCTATGCATAATTGGTACGACTTGTCGTACCTAGCCACAGATGATGACAATGATGAGGTGTTGGATAATTTGTCGGTAGAGTGGTGCACCTCCACAGACTTGGCAATGGGTGGAAACAAAGTCTGCCACACAAAAGAAGGATGAGGCCAAGATGAAGATGGCACAACTGATCGAGAAGAGGAAGAAGGAGGTCATTGAGAAGGCCAAGGCAGAGCAGACAAGAAAGGAGGCTGGAAAAAAGAATGGGAGGCACAGATCAGAGCTCTAACAAAGGCACACAGTTGTCTTCAGCTACAACTGAAGAATAGGACATAGACCAGCATGGAGCAAACCCTCAGGAGATGTCTGGTTGTATTAAGCACCCGAGAGAGCCGAAAAAGGGAGGGTCTAGAAAGAAGTCCAAGGCGACCAAGACCTCATTGGACCCCATCACACTAACGGAGGGAGACTTATATGACATTGGTGACACAGTGAGAGATGTCACCACGGAGGCCCTGCAGGAATTTGAAAAGAAGTAGCATATCGTCCTAGGGGCCATCCAAACTCGACTGTAGGAGTTGCAGACCCGCCCATCGCAAGCTAGTATGATGTTTATTAACTTGGCTATCGGCACATTAGAGGCTATCGATATGCTATGCATGAAGGCTTCTAGTACGCTAGTGTTGTCAGATGGAGCACTGACAATGGAAAATGAGGCTGACAAGTCCACTTTCAATGCCTTGAAGGGAGTAGGATTGAACCTAGTAGCACTCCTGTGCAAAGCACTCCACTCCTTACAGGATGGAGTAATTGTTGAATTAAGGGTCCACGAGCATCACACCCTCCAAGTGATCAGTGAGTAGAGAATAAACAATGAGAAGATGGCCTTACAGAGGAATGTTGCCATCACCATGGAGGCTGAGATGACCAGTGAGAGTAAGAAGATCATACAGGTCATAGAGGAGGCCTGCAGAATGGTCCCATAATTGGAAATTCCGGAGGAGGAGCTAGTCGAGGTATACATCCATAAATTGGCCACAAGGGTGCACGACTCTTGGATGGAGATAGAATGGGTACAATTGGAGCTAAACTTGCAGATTACAGAGCTCTAGTTGAGGGCTTAGCCTTCAACACCACCAGAGGTCAAGGAACTATGGGTGGCCGCTGTAACAGAAGTAGTCGTGGCAGTGGAGAGTGCAGTAGCAAATTGCACACATTTGTTTGAGGTCCTGACCAGCTTGTAGGAGGACCCAAACATCCAGAGGCTTAAGACAGACGTGCATGAACTCCAACAGCACTATGACAAAGTTAAGGGCACAACATGAATCGTCGCGCTGACATAGAGGTTAGAAAAGCTGCAAGAAGCCAAGTAGCTGAAGGAATAGGTGGACACAATGCTACATAAGGAAGTAGATCAGAAGGTGTGACTCAAGCCCTGGCTAGAGGAAGCTTATGCAGTTATAGGAAACATTGAAGGCAAGCTTGCAACTCTGCAAGCGACGTAACAACAGCTTTAGGCTGACAGCGCAGGGGCAATAACTGAGAAGATAATCAAAGATGTGAAGCAGGCAGCAACTCAGTGCACAACCGAGGTTGCGGTCATCAAGGTCGAGCTAGACGAGCTTCACGCAAAGATCTCCACACCTAGTGAGTGACTCGAGGGCGAGTCACAATGTTTGTGTTGGGGGACTATTGGGAGCAGGATCCCCCAAGGGCAGTTTTTGGAGTGGGAGCCAACACCAAATAAAACTTCAACTCTAATGACATTTGTTATAAAATAAATAATAGAGTAATGGAACACATAAAATATTGTGGAAAAACAAACACAAAAGGCATAAAACAAGAGAGACAGATATATGTGGCTCACCCAATTTAGGCTACGTTGGAGAAATAACTACTCATGCCTTTTATATTATCCAACAAATTGAAGGGACACGACCTACATCAAATCCATTGTAACTTCCTCTTCACTCTCACATAGTCTCCTCTCTTTTGTTCACACAGAATAATACACAGTCACAATAAAATTCCCTCATATAAACCAAGGGTTCCCTTCTAGAGATAAAAAGCCATAAATTAACATAACTTCTACTGTCAGATCTTCTTCTTAATGAACAACATAGATTGACTATGAAATTACAATATTTTACAAGGACATTTTTCTCTAATTATTCACTCTTGGAGCACTTTCCCTGAAACCCCATCTAAGGGTGGGCTGGGTTAGGTGGCTTCTTCCACCCCTCTAGCCCCCTGCCATAGAAATTTGGGGGAAAAGGATCCCCCCCCCCCCCCCCCCCCCCACAATGCCCCCACCACAAAAATTGTGGGGATCAAGCCCCACCCCCCTCTCCTGCGATAGTAGTGAGAGGGAAACCCTCCTCATACCTCTATCAGGGATTGGGATCCAACCATATATAAAAAAATAGCTCAAAGAATCAAGAAGATGATTAGGCTCCACACCCAACACCAATGGGGCCCTACCCTCTATAGCCATTTCCTTGCACCCTCATGCATGATACCACACATTGGGGCACCTGTCTTTGTGTTTGAGCATAGCAAACCGTATTTACATTATTTTGGAAAGTGTACAAAGATTCTTTTTCACAGTAAGGACCTCACTAATTTTCATACTCACTACCTGGTGGTAGTTCCAATACACCCTTGGTTGGAGCACATTTTTATACCTCATATTATCAATATTGTCTTTGTGTTTGAGCATCCCAAACCATATCTACATTATTTTTCCAAGTATACAAAGATTCTTTTTTGAAGTAAGGAACTCACTAATTTTCATACCTACTACCTGGTGGTGATCCCAATACGCCCTTGGTTGGAGCACATATTTTATACTTCATCTTCTCAATACTAATTTCATTTCATGACCCTTCGCCATAGCTAACCAAAATAATGTGATGTTCCATACCCAACTCAACTAGTGAAACCATCCATTTGTCACTCCCCTAGATGTTCTCTTAACTCTAGGGGCTTGCCTACCTTAGTTTTTTTTAACTTTTTCCACTCACACTATGCTCCAAACTTAGGAATTTTATAGTCCATATCATTCTCTCAACCTCACTCATTATTCCTTTTTCATCATTCCATGGTTTTGTATATATATTAGCATCAAATGAATTTCTCAAAAAAAACTCTTTCCTGGATGGTTGCAACTTCCTTCCTGTCAATGCTTGCTCTCATTACCCAAGAAAGAAGAAATAACTTGGTTCTCATTCCCATACAATATGAACCTCAAATGAAATAATGGGTGTCATGATTTCCCATTGATTTCATTAACGCTCTTGATGATAAATGTCAACATTACTTTAGATTGTGAAGTGACACACTTTGCGATAGTTACATTTTCTCATTTTGGCATTTACTAGGTTGGAACCTCTAATGACAGTGTCATTATCACTCATCATACCTAGTACATGGGGGAATTTGAATCAATTGTACCACCTTATATTATATATTCCCTTAAGGGTGAAGATGACATCTACTTTTAGTAGCAACAATTATGTTCTAAACATTCTTGACAAAAAGCTTCTTGCATATCAATGTAATCATTTTGTCAAAGTCATGATAACGAAAATGGGACCTACCAACCTTGTATGTATATTGTATGTATTTTTATTAGCAACATATTATATTCTCTCTCCTTCAATACCTTATACTCTCTCTCCAAACAAAGATATCTCTCCTAATAGGTTAGGAGGACTCATCATTCAGCATAAAATTGTGATGTATCTTAGCTATACGCTTGCTCCTAACATATATACAAATATTGTTTATACTGAGAGGGGGGGTGAATTAGTATAAAGCTAATTTTATTCCCAATTAGAATTTGACATATCTTTTTAATAAAAATACCTAATAAATCATCAACAATACCATGCGTGAAATCAATAGATCAAGAACCATAAAAAAAATCATATGAGCAACACATAAGACACATTTTTTTAAGATACAAAATCATAAATGGAGAAAACCACCATTCCTCTTCCTCTCTTCTTAAATATTTTCTTACATATGTTCATCGACACCTACCAGTAGGAAGCACTGACACCCTTGCAACATTTTGTTGGCACCCACCAATAGGAAGCATTCGACTCCTTTACATTGTTTCACTAACACCCACCAGTATGAAGGGCCCGCTACCTCACACTATTTTTGTTGGGACAAGGTCCCTTAGGGTCGATTTTGGGGTTAAAAGCCAAAGTTTTGGGGCAGAAAGCCCAAGTTTTTTTATGCAAAATTTAAAGTCTCTGCAATTTGTGGTCACGGAGCACGTAGATGTAAAGTGTCATAAAGGGTTTCTGCCCTTATTTTATGTAAGTTGTGTTGGCTTTAGAAGATCCACCCATGGTCCACGGACCATGGGATTGTATAAAAAGGAGAGTCTTAGAAGAGTCTAAGGCAGTTTGGCAGTTGGATAATGATGGATGTAATGGGTCATTAGCGAAAAGAGTGAAGCATTTTAGAATAAAGGAAAGGCTCTATAGTTTTGTGCACAAAGGCCTAGGGTAGAAGTCCACAACTGAGTGTGAGGACCCTTGCATATGAGTGCACGGGCCCTTGTAGCTGAGTGCGCAGGGTAGTTAGAGTCTGTAAGAAGATCTGAAGTACTAATAAAGAAGGTTGCTCTGGAAACATCTGTGTTGATCTATTTACTTCTGTTATGAATAAATGCGGTTATGTTATGCTAAATAATGGTTTCATGATTTAATGCTATATTGATGTGTGAATCTGTATGTTTACATTGATATCTGTACGCCAGTAATAATATCTATTTTCGCGAAGAACATATTAATGCATATTGAAGTTATCAGATGCTTAAGCTGATCTGGGTAAATATGGAACTAAGAGTAATTACAGAAGTGTGTAAGTGGTTGATTTTCCATTTAGGGTATCCAAACAATAGTTGTTGACCTTCACAAAGGTCTAGGGGCCAATTAAGAGAAGTATATCAATAAGCCCTAAAAGGCTTATCAATCTACGTGAAGGCAGAGTTAGGGCATAAAACGACATCACTACCATCTTTGGGTGCGGAAACTTGATTCCACCACCCCCCCATACTACTTCGGGTGAGACTTCAGTCCATGCTCCACGGATTGATGCTGAAAGGGCCAGTGGTGTAGGGATTTGTTTGGCTAAAATAACGCTAAAGCTGGGCCAGGGCCCACTAAGCCAGCTGCTTGACTTGATCCACCAGTTGCTTTGTTACTGGTCCTGTGCTATCTATATGGATCTTCTGCTGTGATGTTTGTAGGCTAGCCAACTTCTCCCAAATGGTGGCGGAGAGTACATAGGCCCTTATCCAGCCAAGGCGCCAATAGAGTGACTCAGGGGTGAGTCACCATATTTATGTTGGGGGCTTGTTGGGACAAGGTCCCCTAGGGTCAATTTTGGGATTAAAAGCTCAAGTTTTGGGGTAGAAAGCCCAAGTTTTTGTATGTAAAGTGTAAAGTCTCCACAATTTGTGGTCGCGAAGCACGTAGATGTAAAGTGTCATAAAGGGTTTCCGCCCTTCTTTTATGTAAGTTGTGTTGGCTTTAGAAGATCCACCCATTATCTGTGGACCATGGGATTGTATAAAAAGGAGAATCTTAGAAGAGTCTAAGGCAGTTTTTGGATGAAGTTAAGTCATTGATGGGTCAGTAAGAGCTAAGACTGAAGAGTCTTAGAATCGAAGAAAGGCTCTGCAGCTATGTGCGCATAGGCCTACGGTAAAAGTTCACAGCTGAGTGTGTGGACTCCTGCAGCTGAGTGTCCAGGGTAGTTAGAGTCTGTATGAAGATCTGAAGTACTTGCTAGCACTCAAATCTGCCTTAGGCTGAAATAAGGCAAGACTCAAGGCCACATCAAACCACGCTCAGCCTCGTAGCTAGCCCTACGAGGACAGGAGAGGGCTCTCTCCGGGTAAAACTCGGCAAAAGATAATCGAAATGGCTCGAGATGACCAAGTTGATGACTGATTTTAGGCTAGGTATGAAGTACAAAGAGTTTACAATTGATTTTTGATAATTTTGTTGAATTCAAGGGAAAGGCAAATTTGGGTGCGGGGATGGGGCACAGTTTTTGCAGAGGTCCACTTGGGGCAAGATAGGCGATTGCTTGATGCCTTAAATCAAGTGAGATGGGTAGATCAGACTGGTGAGGGGCTAAGGAGAGAAAGGGGTCTCAAGGATTCTCCTTAAACTGAAGAAAACATAAAATATTAAACAAATTTAAAGGCAGAGCATAGTAATTTCATGGATTCTACTTTAACACTTCATTTGTTTAATAACAGAAGATTCAATAGAGATAATGATGCACATACACAACTTAAAAGTACTGAGATAAACACACCATCAACACATAAAGCCACATGGATCCCAAATAGTGCTGCAAAACCCTGGTCTTTCCTTTGCCAAAAAATGCAGATAAGATATGTACAATATA
>APFE031237201.1:561-14974 GCA_000404065.3 Pinus taeda | reverse complement strand
TTGCAAACTTTGGAGTTGGCGTAAACTCGAAGGAGGAGGCAATTTGATGATCGCTTCTACCTTCGAGGGATCGACGTGGATGCCGACTTTAGAAACAACAAATCCCAGCAATCGACTCGCTTCGATACAAAATACACACTTGTGCGGATTTAAACGGATGCGATAATGCCTACATCTCATGAAGATTGCGCGTAAATGGACAATATGATCAGCGCGATGTAAAGAATGAGCAGGCAAATCGTCTAGGTAAGGTTGCACAATGTGGAGTCGCCAATTTGTCATGCGGAAAGAGTTATATTTGTGGACAAATCTAACCTCCCTAGGAGTCTAAGACTCTCTAGTGACAAACAAACCAAACAAGAGCTATCCTTCTCTAAACATACATCATTCTACGAGAATTCAAATGTTTTCGATCTTACCTTAGGTCCAACGCTTGTTGTAGCAGTCCAGCCTTGCTGATCCAGATGAGCTCCTCTTTCACTTTCAGACCTGCATACACTAACAAAGCAAACGATTACATAACACCTGAATATTCATCATAAAACAAAGAATATTCATCACATAGACCAAGGAGTACATGAAATAATTCATTAACAACAAATCATTGAGAAGAATGGACTTATTTGTATTAAGGAAACAAAAAAGGAACCATTACAACCTGAGCCTTGGTGTTGTGCAAGCTCCTCCCAGGGTCCAGCAAGAGATTTCCTCTACTTTGACAAGCTCACCCACTCCCACTATGGCAACAAGGAAGGATAGTGATCTCTCCTCACAATTCAACAATGGAAGTCTTAATTCCAGCAGCATTTACCCTTTAGAATGTTCAGCTTTCAACCTCCCCTCCTTTGGCCCAATGCCTGTATTTATAGTATTCTAAAGGAGGTTATTCAGTTCCAACATCAATGGGATACTCCCTCTTTTGGATGGGGTAGCTCCTCTCTTGATGGGATAAGCTCCTCTATCATAGGGGTGCATGAACCATCTGGAGGCGCTCAATACACGTCAAAACTCTTCTAGAAGGCTCTAGAAGTGACCACAAGTAACTTTTTAAAGATGAAACTCGCGCCTTTTGACCTTTACAGGGGTACGCACCCAACCTTTAGCTTACAGAGCGTACAAGTACGCAAGTATAGTGTATTTGGAGTGCGTACACGCAGGAAAGGTAGAGAGAACCTGCGTACCCAGAGATAAACATGTTTTCAAGTGACTTTCTCTCTCTTTGAAGTTTTGACATGAAGAGCAGAGGTATGGGGCTTGACAAAGAGGACAATGTGGCTATTGATGAGGTCATATAGACTGTAGATAGTCAAGGTGACAAATTTCAGTGTAACACTCAGCATTCGTACAGTCTGTACAATTAGCCCATTATTCCTGTGGAATTATCCCCTTGAACATATTTGATCATCTGTCATCACCTGTTTTCACCCATGGAATCAGAAAGCAAAATCCTAGTCTCCTCTCCGGGTCCCTTGGAGGTTTCCACTCCACACATAGTCGATAAGCAGGAATATCCTTTCCCTCCTGAAGTTTTTCCTTACATGGGAAGCATTTTGACTAGTGTTCCTCCTTATTTACCATGTAATTACATGACTTTAGCTCAGTTGATTTCAGGCACTCTTACTGCCTCATTGCTATATCACAACTCTATTTGGGCTTCTAGCACTATTCCTACCACAAGTCCGTTCATCTAGAACCCGACCTCCCAATAGACAGTGATTTATGCAGTTACTTTAGTCCTAGTGCAACCCACCATTCCAAATCCTCTTGATTTTCCGGTCTAAGTAACCCGTTTGGTTCAATCGATGATCTCAAGTCATGTCACTCTCAGTCCTCTTATCCCTCTAGTAAGTGGACAGGTTGTGCCACTGCCTAGGGGGCAAAGTCCGAATGTGTCTATGATATCTGGTATAACCAATATGAGTGGTTCACAACCTCACATGGTTGGAATGAACCAACCCTCTTCGGGTGCCATTTTAAACCCTATTGGTCCTTTTGGATCAAGCAATGTCCAGTACCAGCAGCTGAACCCTATTGGCTTGTCTGGGTCAAGTAAGATCCAGTACTAGCAGCCTAATATGGCTCATGTTTACTACCAACATCCTTATGTTCCATATGGTTCACAAGTGATGGTTAATCTACCCTAAATCCCTTAGCGTGGACCTTATGTCCAACCTGGTCCGTGCGCCACGTCTGGTGGGTATGGCCAGATACAATTAAGGAACTTTCAAGGTGTCATTTTGGGAACTGTTCAAGTACCTTTGTAGCAGCAAGGACAACTCTTGCAGCAATAAGGGAAACCTTTGTTGCAGCAAGGGTCATCCATGCAGCAGCAAGGCTAGATGATGTTGCAATAAGGACAACTGCAACACCACAGGGGAAACCCTCGCAACAGTTACAGTAAACCATGTAGCCACAAGTGTAGTATGAACCACAATCATCCTAGCCTATTCCTTCACAAAGTCAACCTTTGCATCCGCAGGGATAGCCTTTACAGCCACAAGGTTAGCCCTTGTAGCAAAAAGGTCAACAGGAGTAGCAGAAACCCTTATACTCATATTAATAAGGCCAACCCTTGTAAGGAAAAAGCCAGGGTCAAGTCCTATAGCAGTAGGTGCAAAATCCTTATGTCCATGGGCAATAGGTTCACCCTCCTTTTGTCTAAGGACAGTAAGTCCAAAATCATTATGTCCAAGGGCTGCAAGTGTAGAATCCTTATGTTCGAGGGTAGCAAGTCCAAAGCCCTTTTTTCAAGGGGTAGCAGGACCAAAACCCTTATGCTCAGGGACATCAGGTGCCAAATACATATGTCCAAGTGTAGCAGGCTCAACAACCTTTTAACCTATATGTTTCTTATCAACAGCCTATGGTCTGCTATTTTTAAGGCTTTCAAGGTCAGAATCCTCCCTACAGGCAAGATAACCTACAATGGGGCTAAAATCAAATTCCACATGGACAAAATCCTCCACTATGGGGACACAATCCTTACCAGCAGGGATGGGCCCTACCAGTTGGGCCCCCTTATCAACCTCAAATGCCTTTTAATACCTAATTTCCATTCTTGGCTACACTGGAATTGCCAGATGTGTCTAGACTCATGAATGACCTGATTCTTCATTCGCCATACTGGCCTCTAGTTCCATCCAAGATTCCAACCGATTGTCCGAAGTTTGAAGGAAAATCGAAAAAGGATCCATAAGCCCACATGATGACATAGCACCTCTGGTGCTCCTCGAATTCTATGTTGATGATTACATTCGTCTTCAGATTTTCCAATGAATCCTTACAAGTGCTACAACCAAATGGTATATCAAGCTATCTAAAAATACTTATCATGACTTTAACACTCTCGCCATGGCCTTTCTCACACATTTCCATTTATCTGTTCGCTATGGAACTCGCACCCATCTGCTAATGTCGCCCAAGCAAGACACTGCAACCCACATCTTTGATCACATCCATGAATGGAGACGTAGGCACCGTCTGATTATGTTTGAGATTTCTAATCAGTTGTTAACTGAGTGGTTCACCAAATCATTTGTCAACAAAATTACTGAGGACATTGCTATCGGTGGATTCGTCACTGAGGAATAAGCTATCGCACGTGCCTAACATCTATACCTTGTCTATTCACAATCTAGCATGTTATATGATGTGTTACCCGATGCGCCCAGACCATCATCTGATTTGATGAAATCTAAGTCTTCAGCTACACCTCCTGTTGATGGAGTAATTGGTTTAGTGGCTCAGACCCCTGCAAAATCTTCTTCCAAACAGAAGTCGGTCTCCAACATTGCTACCAATGATTCCTCTCGCAATTCATCTGGCCCCGGTAAAACCTCGGAGGTTCACCCTATCCAGTATACCACAACTAATAAATCCTCTAAAGGTAAGAAGAAAGGAAAAGGCAAGGGTAAAGTTGATGCCTCGAAACATGGTCCTCCTAAGTCATCTGCTGATGATGCTTCCGAACGGAAGCTCGAGTATCCATGCCTCATCTGTGAGGAGGATCACTATACTAAGGATTTTCCCTAACGGTCTGAAGTTAGTCGTTTTCTCAAAGGGACCCATACTATCCTGAAAGAGCCCTTTCCATCCTAACAGACTCAAATGGTAAACTAGCCTCAGTCATCCTCTTCCACAAGTTCACAAGTCTTCATGATGAGTACCTCGATTAACATGGCTACTAGGTCAAAACATTATCAAACTCCTGCCCCAGCAACAGGGAAAGAGAAAGAAGGTATGTCTTCTTCTTCTACCTCATCAAGTTCTGGTCCTATCCATATAGAGATACCTAATCCTAATTCCTCCATTCAACCACCTTCTCGAGCTGTGCTATGAAAGTCCTCGTACAATCCCAACGCTTGAGCCACTCAACATTATAAAAGTGTTGATATTTGGCTCAAGCACAATCAGCTATGTCTGTTCTCGAGGTCCTTTAAAGATTTCCTTCTCAGCGGAAATCATTACTATCGGCTATAGGGGGTATTGATCCAGCTGACTCTAATCTCATCTGTTTTGACCTAGAAAACTGTGTTCCTCATTTACCATATTAGATTTCCTTTCTCATTCAGGTGATCATAAATGAGAAAACCATTCATAAGACTGCCATCAATTAAGGTTCTTTTACCTGCATCATATTTGTCACTTGTTGGAAGGAAATTGGTTCTCCTACTCTGAACCAGTCCCCTAACACTTTGGATGTTTTTTATGGATGTGATTCAAGACCATTCAGTGTCCTTCCCAACCTTGCCATTACTTTGGAAGGCAAGATAGTACACGTCGAAGTAGAGATCATTGACACTAATCTTAACTACAATATTCTACTTGAACGAAGTTAGACCCATGCCATGCATGTTCTAGCCTCCTCCCTTTTCTATGTGATTCATTTTCCCATCAAGGGAAGATAGTCATAGTCGACCAACTGTCCTTCTTTGCCTCTTCCTCCTTGGATGGCAATGTTCTATATGTCAAGCACACCGGTGCTCCTTATGAGAGTGTGGGGGTAGGACTCTTTATAGATCCTTCCTTGATGGGCATTTTTATGCTCCCACATCCTCATGTTGCCTCCATTAACATGATTTTGGTCAACTCTAATCCTTGGTTCATTCCTTCATCGGATCTTGTTGATACATGGGGCGAGGTTATGCCGTTAAGTCCCACTGAAATTCATTACATGGAAATTGTTTCAGCTTTGCCTTCAGTATCCTATGATCATCCTATTTCAAGGAAATCTCTCGATGTGTATTCTCAATCCTAGTGGTTTGGTTCTTCAGAATCTCCCGAGCCCTTAGCCAAGGCTTTTCTTTCTGAAAAGAGTACCATGGAAGTAATGTCTCTAGAGGAAGTACCTTGGATGAAACTCATCATTGTTTCTCGTTCTTCCCTGGCCCGGTGGTCATGTCTATGTGTATTGAGAAATTCACTTCTTTGCTGCCTATTGACATGTTGGTTTATCCTAACATGGTCAAGAGCTTTCAACTGAGGGAACCTTTATCTCTTCATAGATTCAGGTTTTTTCTCCCTCCCCACATTTTTCTCGATTGTCCATTATTGCAATGGGTTTTCCATCTTATGACTCGTAACCCTCCCTTGCCCAGGGGGCATGGGGGCACAACCTTATACGAGTTCTACTCTATTATTTGGACATTTTGATGCTTACTCGTCATGTCAATGGTAAAATCCCAGTTTTCATTTGTGTTGATTAATTACCTGAGTCCGAGCATGGACTCTCTCAAAAAGTACTATGCTTACATCATCTTGCATGGTTACATTTGTACAATAGTGTGTTATTCAGATTTGTACAATGTGGTTTTGTGTGTTGTTTTTCAAGCAAATTTCCTGCTTATTATATTTCTACTTGCTTTGCAGATGTCAGTGTCTCCTCACATTAGTTTCGCTAATGGTGCTTGCCATAGTACCTGGAATCTATCATCCACAGAATGGGACATTTATGACCCCCATGGTGATTTGATTGATCTTCAAGGTATTTTTCTAGGTTGGACAACTAATAACATTGTTGAGTATAGCACAACTATCGAATTTTTGTTAGAATCTATTGCTCTTGGCATCCGAAAATTGGTTGTCAACCTTTATTCATAGCTTGTCATCCTCAACTCGACAAGCAATATTCTGTCAGAAACCCTCAGATATTGAGAATGTATCTACATATTCATCTACTGCAGAGAAATTTTTATTACATTACATATGATCATATTCCTAGACACATGAGTACATTAATAGATGCATTAGCTAATTATGTGTTGGATAAACATTTTCAAAACATGTAAAAACCCCAAATACAATTTTTTTTTTACCATATTAAGCAAGGAAGAATAGCATATATATATACATACATACATCTATATATATATATATAATATATATATATATATATATATGTGTGTGTGTGTGTGTGTGTGTGTGTGTGTGTGTGTGTGTCTATAATGTTTGTTATACATCAAAACCCCAAAAAATAATATGTGTGTTAAAATACATTGGTGGCTCACATGCCTTATACATCCTAGTTCGTAGGCCTAAAAAATGTGGAATTCTAGACCTATGCACTAAACAGCATGATGCTCATGATAGCATGTAATTGCTCGGACTACATGAGTTAGCAGTCAGCAGATCCGATTTGATACCCCCACCATATGCCTCTAATACCGGCATGGGACATCACCCATCCGGGCATACTCTGGGATACCATGGGTCAATCCCTCAAGGTTCCATGTGATATCCTCCTCATTGCCGCTTCCTTCCTAATAAGGAGTGAGATCCAACTGTCGAGCAACACGCATGGCAATCGGGGACATCCTGGTAGGGCGTTTTGGTCCAACATCTGCATTTATGAAAATGAAATGTCATGAACACATATATCTCAAAAATAATTAAAAATATCAAAAATTAAAATTGTTTATTTTTACCTCCATCAACATAATCCTCCCCCTCTAGGAGAGGCATATTCGGATCACCACGGAAGTCGGTACTGCTGTAAGGTCAATCCTCCACTATGATCAACTGTTGTCCTAGCCATAAGAAGAAGGCGGGCTTATAGGACATTTGTTGGCCCTCGGTAATCTTGGGCATTAGTGCACTCCAACAGACCATCCGTGGGTGTTGTGGCAATGGTGGTTCCACCTTAGCTAGTTGTTAGTGGAACAACAGAAATCGCTCCAGGAAAAAGATCACTAGAATAGATCAATATCATAATTGCTTCAGGTTTCCTGCCTTAGCTTTTGATAGTTGGTGCTTCATGTTGACCTTCGTAGCTTCCACCTAGTTGAAAATAATGGGCATCGTACAATCGATAGCATACTGAAAATTCGACTTGTTGGTCTCATGTTGCGCTTGGGCCTAAGCCACTCTATTTATGGTCAACAATAATACTCTCAGCACAAGATCCCGAATAGTCATGATCTTAATCTTGCCACTTTTTTATTTGAGTTCTTCTGGGCAGTGTTCCATAAGTAACATGGTCACACTTGCCCCAAATGGCCTTGACCCATATAGATTGATGCTCTCCCCTATTTGTGACAGTCCTTTGATGAAATAAATGCCTAAAGTTTCCAACTCCATCTCTTGGTCATGGATCATGAAAACTTCCAAATTCATGTCCCAGAGACTAATTAGATACCATAGCAATTCGAGTTGAGCCCATAGACGTGGCATAAGGAAGAATTTGAGGAGCCCACAATTCCTCAAAGCATTCAAGAAATTTGGGTCAGCCATTGCTGAGTGTCAATATCCTCATGCTCACGTTCCTTCCAATCCACCATTTTTCACGATTTTTTCCCTAGCAACAAAAACCATATAATCAAGTCAATAAACATCTTTGGCTGGAGAAATTTAGATTAAAATGGATAAATTGGGCAAAAAACTTGAAAAAACAAATCATGATGCTGACACAACTGTTTTAAAAATAGTAGCACTAGCGATGCGCTTGATAGTCTTCATAACCCTCGATCGGCGTGATTTCGTGCTCGGAAATCGGGCCGATCGAGGGCAATATTTTTTTGATGAAACCTCCTCAAAAAATCCAAAAAATGCTTAAAAATAAGTAAAATAAGTATGAAAATGGAGCTTAAGGTATTGTCTCTTACCTGCAACTAATTGTTCGATGGATGTCCTCCCTGATCTCCCGCAATATGCTCCAGAAAAACTAGGGCACAAGTGGGTAAAAAGCTATTCACACAAAGGTAAAATGGTCAATGGTAAAAAATAATTACTTTTTCCTCCTTTTATTCATTTATTCATGAAATATTAGGGGTTTTAAAGTATTTTTGACCTATTTTGTCTTAGAAGCTGGATAATGCATTTACCCTTTTGTGCAACGATAGGTGACAGATTATCATTGATGGTATTGGAGTCACATTTAAGTTCTTTTCTCGACTCGTAAAACTCAAATGAAAATATTGCCAAGTATTTTTCCCTTTTTGACTCGTAAAAGAGAATAAAAATGGGGGGTTCACTTTCAAGCTCTTTTCCAACTATTTAAATACGAAAATATTTCCAAGCTCTTGTCGTTTTGAACTCGTTAAAGGATGTGAAATGTCATTCACCTAGTATACGTTTAGCCATTTTTTGGGTTGGGATGAAGTATTTATGAAAAAGATACTCCTTGACTAAAATGGTCAAGCGGATATCTCAGGTATCGTTTTCTACCTTTTTGGGCTCGAGAGACACAAATGTACGAAAAGGGACCATGTGGGGTTTTCTTTTCTGTGTCTTTTTGAAACACTCTAAACATGGAAAAGATACCGAGTTACACCTTTTTCGGACTCGTTAAAACATTAACCAACATTTGATTCGTTGCCATGACAAACATGAGCTTCTCCTTCCTAGGGCTCATTAAACTTACTAGGCCATATTCATCCGAAGGAGGAACTTATAGTGCAAGCATATGCTATCCCCTTCAAGATTGTAATAAAAAATAATTAGGGTACCACCAGAAATGGTGGGGGAAAATTGGAAATCCTATCAGTTGTGTTGGCAGCTCACCCTTGGAAATGACACTTTTTGTTTCGTGTCAGGGTGGGATATCCTCCTTTTCATCATTGACCTTCCTGGGTTGGGCCATTCATTTCTTCCTTCCATTTGATCTCTACCACGTCATCATGACCACCGATCCTATGGATCCAACAACTGTCAAAATCCAGAGTTGTGTCGCCGATATGTTCAAGAGTTAGTCCTTTTGCAGTTACACTTGCTCCTAATTCTCTGTATCATCTGAAATCATTTGCATCCCTTTGTCTTGTGTCGATGATGTGGGATACATCATGGCCCTCCTTTGACACGGTCACTTCCTGTTGACTTCAACTCATTGTCTAGGAAGCTGGCTGAGAGACTCCCTTCCAGTACCTTAGAGCTTGCATGCCCTAATGGAAATTTCTTCGCACTTGATGACAAGCTCACATCATTGGCTTTCGATTGGGTTATTTCATGGGTGTTCAATGTCAGTTCCTTTATTTACATTTCGTGAAATACACTGTTGATACCTTGAGATCCATTGTCATTATTGGTGGTTTCTCTCGCGCTTGTTAATTGTTCACATCATTGACCAGCAATCAAGCGACTTTCTAGCATGTTCGACTTCAACACATTCACTCGCATATTAGGATTTTTACTTTGGTTGGGACGTTTGGAGTGCAAGACCCTGGGCTAAGATTACACAAGTCTGGGTTACGAGGTGATGTGACATGATCATGTTGATATACATGTCTCTTTCAGATGGATGGTTGCAACCATACCATGAGTTGTTGAATGTGATCCCCCTCATTATTGGATGGTTGCGACCATACGCTGGTTTCATTATGATCCTCTCTATTAGATGGCTACACCCATGCCTTGGAGCCATTTACATGATCTTTCTCTAGATGGTTGTGTCCATACCATGATTCATGTATCATTTGTCATAGTATTCATTGATGTATATGTATCTATGTTTGCTTGCAAGTTTTCTGATGACGGACTCCGGTTCTCTGCATCCACTTATAAAGCATTTCACCCCTCACTCTAGTTTGGCCTTCACACTTTAGGGGGCATCTATTACAAAGCCTTTTGTCACTGTCCCTATACTCCCCATCCATGATCCTGGAGGACCTCTACAGTGAACCCAACATTCTTTCCCATCATGAAGAAACTCCCAATATGTCCCTCTTCATGAGCAAAATAATTCCCCTTTCGATCATTTCCCAAGAATCTTCCTTTTATCCTAGTTTACAAGGCCGGTGCTACTGACAAATTTATTCCTCGCGCCGATTTTCAGACACTAAAACTAACCTATCTTCGTACAGAATGATTGAGCCCTTCGCCAATCACGCCAATCCTCTTTTGGAAATTTTTGAAATATGGAGTCAAAGCTTCCCGCTCTAGAAGCTTTGAAGTAACAAACTCAAGAGATATTAGTTTGGGCTCCTTTCCCCTATTAGGATGTGACAAACTCAAGAGATAAGACCTTCTCCCATGATGAAATGAACCATCTCCCATCCATCCAAGCTATATAAACCTCTCTTTTCCCAAGCTAAACTAGTTTTGGAGTGAGTTTGAATGATCAACAAAACATCTATAGCTTGTAGCTTTCTAGTATATGTTTGAGGGAGAATAGTGTGTTTTGGTTTGGTTTGAGACTAGAGGGAAGAGGCCTTAAAAATTCCATAGTTGGGGCTATCCATGAAGTGCTCGTAGAAGTGTGGGAACCCAGATATGTTGAAGGAGACTAGCAACATCAAGGCATTGGTTGTAATCTCTTTCTGATTTATATGAATACAACTATTGATTGATTTCCTACATGAAGTGTTATTTTACATCTTTATGGCTTAATTTTCCTTGACCTATTAAGTAGGCTGAATATAATATTGTATGCTATCACGTTTATTATTGTTGTTTGTTTTCTTGTTTCAGGTATTCAAAGGAAGGAAACAGAAGATAGCTAGAGTGAGGAAGCAGGATCATCACCAAGCGGAATAGTGTTCTAAGAGGTATTCCCTCTTAGTTGATTCTAGCTTAAGGATATTTTCCATAGATTGTTTGTTTGTGGCTAGACCTGCTGTCGCAAGCTAGAGGGATTGTTTGTGTCCGCATTGAGAATTTACATGCACCACACTGATGACAATGGTAGATGTGAACCTGCGTACCACACTTCTAAGACTTTGGGAATACCAAGACAATTTCTAAGATGGTCGTCACCCTTACATAACATGCAAGGGAATTTCACTTTCCAGGGATGATTGGAAGATTTTTCTACATCAGTTTCATCCGTAGAAATGGCTGCTTGGTTGCCCCCTTGCTTATTTTTCTTCTTCTTCTTCGTCCTCTTCTTCTTTTTCTTAGCTTCCTAGTTACTAGAATCCAGACTTTCACTAGGAGAAGAGGAGGAATGGGGTGAAAAAATAGGTGAAGAAGGTGAGGGGTCAACTTTAGGATCAACATGAAGTTGATGTTGTTCAGGTGGAGGAGAACTTGGTTGAAAAACAATTTGGACACTCGGAATGACTGAGGTAGAAAATAACCAAACCGGAAAACCAATGGTAAAACCAGGAAGGGAGAAAGTTTCCATATAAGGAGCACTAACATTTCCAAAAGATGGAAAAGGACTAGGATTCTCGTCACAAGGACTTCCTTAGTTCATGAACTCAAGAATTGTTTCCATTAGTCTCAACCTAAGATATACTAAGGAGTATTTCAATAGTAAGGATGTTTTTCCGCAATAACCTCATACCTACAGGAATAGGAAACATCATCAGTTTAATATCCTGCATATTAAACCTTGCAGTATTGTCTCGACATACATCCTTTGGTTTAACCAGAGCTTCCTCTTTTCCCGGTCTCTTTTAATTTCCATGCCCAAAATATAGTTTGTAGCACCAATATGTCTCATGTCGAATTTGGAGGACAATTAGGTCTTCAAATCTTGGATAATTTCTGTCATTTCCAACCAGCAACATATCATCCACATACAAGAACAGATAAATAACATGGTCAACAATTAATTTAAAATACACACAGTGATCTACTTTGCTTTTGGTGAAGTCAAGCCCTTGTATAAATGTATCAAATTTTTGATACCACATCTTTAGTGACTTTTTAAACCCATATAGAGACTTCTTTAACTTGCATACCATTTATTTCTTACCCTTCACTACAAAACCTTTAGGTTGCTTCATGTAGATCTCCTCTTCCAGATCCTCGTGAAGAAAGTTGTCTTCACATCCATCTATTCTACCTCAAAATCAAAAGCAACGACAACATATAAAAGTAATCTAATAGAAGCTACCTTGGCAATAGGAGAAAAATATCACCAAAATCAATTCCTGGCACCTGGGAATAACCTTTTTCTACCAACCAAGCTTTGTATTTGTCCACCTTTCCTTCTGTATTTGTCTTCTTCTTGAAAACCCATTTGCTGCCAATGGGTTTCCTTCCAGTCGGCAACTCCACCAAATCCCAAGCCTCATTTTTGTGCAAAGATGCCATTTCATCAACCATGGCCTCTTTCCAGAGTTTTCCATCCTCTGAATCTACTACTTCCTTCACAATTATGGGATCATCATCAGTAATAGATAAAGCAAAATTTGAATAGAAAAATATTGATTATACCTTTCTGGATGACTTGTTTCTCAAACTGATCTTCTCACACACAAAGTTTGTTGCTATTCATCTTTTGATTCCTCCTTTTGTTGTAGAGTTTGATTCTTCCTCCTTAAGATCAAACTATATCTTCTCAGGTTCCTTTGGTTCGACTTCATGTTTAATAACATATTTCACCTCTCTGAACACCACATATTGGTTGTACACAATCTTCCTTGTTATTTGGTTCCAAATCTTATAACCCTTTAAACCATCCTTATTCCCAATAAAGATACACTTTTCTGATTTACTATCCAACTTGGTTCTTTTCTCCTTTGGAACATGTACATATGCATCACATCTAAATACCTTCATATGTGAAAGAGAGGGTTTCTTACCAGTCCATACCTCTTGTCGAGTCTTATCCTCCAACGCTGATGAAGGTGATCCGTTGACCAAGTAACTGTTGTCTCTACCGCCTCTTCCCAGAGTACCTATCCTAACCTGGCACCACTGAGCATGTGTTGGTACCATTTCATTGCCATCCTTTTCTTCTAGAAATCCATCATTTGTCTATCTTTTTCTCCCATAAACCCCTCATATCCATCGAAATTGATTAATCAATAGCATTATAGTTTTTAATTTACATTAAATTTAATTTGTGAATTTTTATGTTAAAAACTATGAATTTTCAACAAAAATTATAGGATGTCATGACTTCCTGTAAATGGTTTATGATGTGACACGTGGCATGGCAGGAAAGTCAAAAAAATGGATAGGAACGTGATCTGGAATGTACATGCATGGTGAAAAATCGATTCAACAGCAAATCTAACGCTCCTGGATACATGGTCAATGCTGGTCAAACCCAGCCTTTTTAGTCACAAAGGCGGCAAAAAGCCATAGTTTCCCAAACTAATTTCATTTTTTTTGGAAATTGGTTTAGATTAGAAAGGACAAAAATCACTCTTTTGTAAAAGCAGAAACATCTGCATAATATATGTACATTCGATTTAGATAGGAGACAAGCAGATAAAGACTGCATACTGTATTGTTTCCAGAACAATTATTATCTTTGTGTATTGTTCCAGAACATTGCTCTTGCATGTGATTTCAATCTTCAGAACTTAATTACAGTCACCATTTTACTCCAACAGTGCTTATGCATTAACATTCTCGTCACTTGAAGTTTCTTAAGTGTGCCATTGAAGCGTGGACGGGCCCTACGTGGAGATTGGTATACTGTTAATTTCATTTCCATAGCGTTTTCGAATTTGAGAAGTGTGCATAGTGTTTAATGTTATTTCCTTGACTGTGAGTTTATCGATTTGATTATAAATTCTTGCAAATAATATTCATGGTGATAGCTTGAGAATTTGATTACTAGATCATTGAATAATATCTTGTAAAAGATTTAATCGATCATTAGATTTCAAAGCATCTTTGTGAACTCTGTTTTCATGTATTTAAAATTTCAGTGTGCTTTTGATTTTCATGAATGCTTAGTGTATTAGATGGAAAGATCTTTTGTGTATAATATCCTTGTAAGAGGGTTGAAAACTCAGTCTAGCAATACGCTGTATCCTTAGGACAATTAGATAAATTAGGTGATCTGAGTGTTAAGGTGAGAGGAAACATATTTCAACCTCCCGTAAAGGAGTGTTGTAGCCTGTCATAGTAGACACTTAGTTAGGGATCCTTTTATGTCTATATACTTTAGACACGTGCCTCTAAGTTTACCTACCTTGGTTGATATTAAATCTAGTCTAATCTAGCACCATAGATTGGCCACTACATTTTGGCGCCCTTGTCGGGGAGGCGCAGTTAGAGGATTTCGAAAAAAAAAAAA